>RJVU01017312.1:5233749-5287476 GCA_003731715.1 Anabarilius grahami
AGTATGTCATAATTCTGTAAAACCACTCTTGTAACATGGACAAAAGCAGTGAAGACATTTTCAAAATGGGTTAATTCCATCCGCTTCCCTCTAGCAGTTGGTGGTTGAGAAAGGAAATTAAGTATAAGAGTTTTTGCAAATACACAAGAGTAATTGCTATTGCTAATCAGAATCAGAAGCAAAAGACATTCTCATTCTAGAGAGCATTTTATTGGACAACAAATGTGAATATACCCATGAGTGCAAGATGAGTCATCAATATTTTTTGGCCTGTTTTGCTGGAAAAATGTACATATATTGCATAACTTAGCAAAAATATATTTGCTGAAATATACTTGCTGCTTGTTTATTTTGTCAGCTTTTGGAAATACACTTGTATAGAGATGACCTCAAAGCTAAAAGACATGTAATCACAAATTGTTTTATGCGTTCTTCTTTGTCTCTGTGTACAGTCATAAAAACTGATTGTTAAGTGTGAGGTTTTGTGTGCGTGAAGGGTGCGAGTGATTCTGGTTGTGGTTTACAGTCTGGTTCTTGGTTGTTAAATATCATATGGTTCTATCAAATAGTTCTTCCATTAATCAGTTCTTATATTGTGAGACATTTGGTCATTGTCAGCATAATGTAACCCCTGTTATCTGATGTTCTTCATGAGCACCGGACCGAACTCGGCAGCAGAGAGAAAATGGTGCAAATCAAAAAGACCCATTTATCTGATTATGTATCAGTCTCTGCTCTCATCCTTTTCTGTTGAAGTCCATGCTGCAAAATGTTCATTTTCCACAACAATCAACAGCACTTCAAACACATGCAAACTTTTCAAAACATTCAACTCTTTCCTCTGTCCTCCACCACCTCTTTAATTGCTGATGATTTTGCTAATTTCTTAACTGACAAAACTACATCAGCAGTCAGTTTTCAGCTCCACACACACAAGGCTCAGATGAACCACATCCACAGCCAGAAATCTTCTCTCTTCCTTCTCTCCCCTCACTGAGGCAGAAACCATTCATCCTACTACATGCCCTCTAGATCCCATCCCCTCACACCTTCTACCAGCCATTGCTTCTACACTTTTACCAGCACTCGCACATCAACAACACATATCTCCGCACTGGCATATTCCCTACAGCATTCAAGCAGGCTCAGGTAACCCCACTGCTTAAAAAAACCCACAATACGTCACTTGTAGATAGTTACAGACCTGTCTAGTGAAAACACTTGAATGTGTTGTTTTCAACCAGGTATCATCTTTCCTTTCACAGAATAACCAGCTGGACATTATCTGGTTTCAAGAACGACCATTCAACCGATACTGCATTACTGTCGGTCACTGAAGCCCTGCGGATTGCAAAAGCTGATTCCAAATCATCAGTTCTCATTCTGCTGGATCTATCTGCTGCCTTTGACACTGTATCATCAGATCCTTCTGTCCACCCTCTCATCACTGGGCATCATCGGAACTCTACTTCACTGGTTTGAATCTTATCTCACAGGTAGGTCTTTCAGGGTTGCCTGAGGGGGGATGTATCCAAAGCACATCAATTGATAACGGGGGTTCCTCAGGGTTCAGTTCCTTGACCCCTCCTCTTCTCCGTATACACTACATCACTGGGAACCATCATACAGGCACATGGTTTCTCATACCATTGCTATGCTGATGACACACAGATCTAGCTTTCATTTCAACCACATGATCCAACAGTAGCTGCACGAATCTCAAGCTGACTGGCAGACATCGGCATGGATGAAAGAACATCACCTGCGGCTCAACCTGGCAAAGACTGATTTTCTTTTCCTCCCTGCCAATCTGATTCTACTGCGTGATTTCACCATCCAGCTGGGTTCATTATCAATTTCCCCATCTAGGTCGGTCAGAAAAATTTGAATAATCTTGACCAGCTGACCTTCAAAGATCACATTGCAAAGACAGCTCGGTCATGCAGGTTTGCACTACACAACATCAGAAAGATCAGGCCTTTCCTAACTCAGCATGCAACACAACTTCTCATCCAATCCCTGGTCATTTTTAGGCTTGATTGCTGAAAGCATAACCTGATATTGCGGAGTTCAACATGTTCCTGTCAACATTCAAATCAACCAATCAGATTTGAGGGACAAGTTTACAGATTATGTCAAGTTTAGGCTTAAAATCATGAATTGGTGCTTCTACATCAGTGTTATTCATCTATCATTTCCCTCTGATTTTTGGGATAACTTATGGGTAGGGATAGGTTTAGGGGTAGGAATAGGGTTAAGACTAAATTTTCAGACTAAAATTTTGTTCCAGGATCAAAATATGTTGACCCAGGAACGCATCTGACGTCCTGAACGCAATATCAGGACGTGCATTACTGAAATGCTCTTCTGACTGGCCTTCCATCATGTGCAATCAAACCTCTACAAATGATACAGAATGCTGCTGCACATCTTTTCTTCAACGAGCCTATAGGGCCCACGTCACACCTCTCTTCATTTCTCTGCAGTTTACCACATGCTTCTCGCATCAAGTTCAAGGCATTGATGCTTGCTTACAGATCTACCACAGGCTCAGCACCCTCCTACTTCCACTCGCTCTTACAAGTCTACATCCCTACCAGAAGCCTGTTATTGGAAAGTGAGCAACGGCTCGTGGTACCATCACAGAGAGGCACAAAATCACTCTCCAAAACATTTTCGTTCACTGTTCCTCACTGGTGGAATTCAAAAGACAGCAGAAAACTCATCTCTTCTATTCTAGTTTGTACTACTCAATGATTGAAACTTTGTATTTGTTTATTTGCCTCTTTATGTTGAATCGCTTGGTGTATTCCTCATTTGTAAGTCGCCTTGGATAAAAGCATCTGCAAAATGAATAAATGTAAATGTAGAATCTGTTCTGTGTCTTCTGAAATCCAGCACCTAGTGGCACATGAAAGGAGGATTGTTCTAAAACCGAGTTGGTTGACTGTACGGAAAGCCGAGTTGAAGTCAAGGAAAAGTTTGCAGGAATAGGTGTGAAGTGATTTCTAGTTTGTCCAGGTTTACCACATTTTAAAGACCTGCTTGGCAACCTGCAGGCTGTTCATATCAGGCAGCAAAACAATCAAATGTTTTCACAATTCAGATGTGAGTGCTGTCAGCTCCTTCAATTTGTCATGCGCCTCATGAATTAACACACGCAACCATTCTATCTTTGAATAGGATTCCCACTGCTTATAGGTCTTCAGTCCTGCTCCTAGGGGCCCACTATTCTGCAAAGTTTATTTCCGACCTGCCTCAGCACACCTGCCTGTGATTTTCAAGTGATCCTGAAGAGCTTGATGAGCTTGTTCTGATGTGTATGATTAGGATTGGAGCTGAACTCTGCAGGACAGTGGGCCTCCAGGAGCAAGGCTGATGACCTAGGGCTTATAATCAAAAAAGTTCAGTCAAATTACTGGAATATTAATCATTCTAGAGATTGCACTCTTAAAGAGTATTTTCAGGTTTTTCATGACCATTGGAACAGTTTTCAATCAATCAATCAAACTTTATTTATAGAGCACCTTAAAACAACCGAAGTAGACCAAAGTGCTGTACAGAAGAATATATAAACATAAAACACCCAACTCATTTTAGACATAGAATACAAATAAAACAAATTAAGAAACAAATGTCAAAATCAAGACTCAAAGGCCAAAGAGAAAAGGTGGGTTTTAAGAAGCGACTTAAAAGAAGACAATGAAGAGGCCTGTCTAATGGGCAGAGGTAGATCATTCCACAGTTTAGGAGCTGCCACAGCAAAGGCACGGTCCCCTCTGAGCTAACGTTTTGTTTTGGGCACATTCAGGACCAGTTGATCAGCTGACCTGAGAGAACGGGTGGGTGTATAAGGGTGTAACAGCTCAGAAATGTAGAGTGGGGCAAGAACATTTAAAGATTTAAAAACAAATAAGAGAATTTTAAAATGGATCCTGAAATGTATTGGCAGCCAATGAAGTGAGGCTAAAATAGGGGAAATGTGGTCGTATTTGCGTGTTCCAATTAACAGACGTGCTGCCGCGTTTTGAACCATCTACAGACGAGCAACAGAAGACCCACTAACCCCCACATACAGTGTGTTACAGTAATCAAGCTGAGTGGTGACAAAGGCGTGGATTACTGTCTCAAAGTGTTGCCTTGAAAGAAATGGCTTTATTTTGGCCAGCTGCCTCAATTGAAAAAAGCTAGATTTAACGACTGCCCTGATCTGACTGTCAAGCTTAAGGTCAGCGTTGATTTTAACCCCTATGTTAGTAATGGTTGGTTTGTTGTACTGGGCCAAGGCCCAGTGGTGCCACCAAAAACCATCACCTCTGTCTTTTGTACATTAAAACTTAAAAAGTTAAGAGACATCCAGGCCTGTATATCGTCAAGACACTGACAGTGTCGTTCTTTTTAAGAGGCACATAAATCTGGCTATCGTCTGCGTAAAAATGGAAAGACATGCCATGCTTCCTGATTATTGAACCTAACGGGAGCAAATACAGAGAGAAGGCCTAAAACTGAGCCCTGTGGGACCCCACAAGAGAGGAGCAGAGGAGGACTCGGAGTCAACACAGCTGACACAGAAAGTCCGACCTTCCAAGTAGGACCTAAACCATTCTCTATCCCCTTGATGCCCACCCACTGCTCCAAACGTGAGATCAGGATTTCATGATCAACATGAAATTTAAAGCGTTTTAATTGAAAGCTGATGTACTTGCACATTCAGTTTGTACTGTATGTATTTTTGTTGAACTTCTATTAAAACTAATACTGTTACTACATATGCTTTAATTCTTTCATCTAAAGGGGTTGTGTGCACTGACAGCTACATGCAGCATGAAACCATGTTTCACTTTCAAATAGAGTTGGCCAGGTTTTGAAGCAAAATAATTAAACTTTATTCAAATGAACAGTGACAAATTTGCAGTTATCAGTGAGAGATGGCAATTTATAGTTGCAAAATGCTGTCGAGTGTGAACACGTAGCAGCAAACAGCAGTAAGCGTGAACACATTTTACATAATTTTCTTCATGCTACAAGGCACAATTCTTCATTTAAAAAAAAAAAGGCATGTTTGATATGTACAGTGGTATGCGAAAGTTTGGGAACCCCTTGCAGAATCTGTGAAAATGTGAATAATTTTAACAAAATAAGAGAGATCATACAAAATGCATGTTATTTTTTATTTAGTACTGTCCTGAATAAGATATTTTACATAAAAGATGTTTACATATAATCCACAAGACAAAAAAGTAGCTGAATTTATTAAAATATCTCCATTCAAAAGTTTGGGAACCCTTGATTCTTAATACTGTGTGTGGTTACCTGGATGATCTATGACTGTTTTTTTGTTTTGTGATGGTTGTTCATGAGTCCCTTGTTTGTTCTGAGCAGTTAAACTGAACTCTGTTCTTCAGAAAAATCCTCCATGTCCTGCAGATTCTTCAGTTTTCAAGGATTTTTTGCATATTTGAACCCTTTACAGCAGTGACAGTGTGAAAAGATGGATCTCAAAATCATACAGAGGACAATTGAGGGACTCAAACACAACTATTAAAAAAGGTTCAAACATTCACTGATGCTCCAGAAGGAAACACGGTGCATTAAGAGTCGGGAGGTGAAAACTTTTAGAATTTGAAGGTAAATTGTAATTAATTTGTCTTCCGGGAAACATGCAAGTATCTTCTGTTGCTTCCGAAGGGAAGTACTAAATGAAAAAATTTCAACAAAATAAGAAAAATTTGGGCTTCTTCATCCTGTTCAAAAGTTTTCACCCCCCGGCTCTTAATGCATCATGTTTCCTTCTGGAGCATCAGTGAATGTTTGAACCTTTTTTAATAGTTGTGTTTGAGTCCCTCAATTGTCCTCAGTGTGAAAAGATGGATCTTAAAATCATACAGCCACTGCTGTAAAGGGTGCAAAAAATCCTTGAAAACTGAAGAATCTGCAGGACATGGAGGATTTTTCTGAAGAACAGAGTTCGGTTTAACTGCTCAGAACAAACAAGGGACTCATGAACAACCATCACAAAACAAAAAAGCAGTCATAGATCATCCAAGTAACCACACACAATATTAAGAATCAAGGGTTCCCAAACTTTTGAACGGAGATATTTTAATAAATTCAGCTACTTTTTTGTCTTGTGGATTATATGTAAACATCTTTTATGTAAAATATCTTACTCAGGACAGTACTAAATAAAAAATAACATGCATTTTGTATGATCTCTCTTATGATTAAGGGTCCATATACAGTGGTATGCGAAAGTTTGGGAACCCCTTGCAGAATCTTTGAAAATGTGAATAATTTTAACAAAATAAGAGAGATCATACAAAATGCATGTTATTTTTTTATTTAGTACTGTCCTGAGTAAGATATTTTACATAAAAGATGTTGACATCTAATCCACAAGACAAAAAAAGTAGCTGAATTTATTAAAATATCTCCGTTCAAAAGTTAGGAAAATTTGGACTTCTTCATCCTGTTCAAAAGTTTTCACCCCCCGGCTCTTAATGCATCGTGTTTCCTTCTGGAGCATCAGTGAATGTTTGAACCTTTTTTAATAGTTGTGTTTGAGTCCCTCAATTGTCCTCAGTGTGAAAAGATGGATCTTAAAATCATACAGTCACTGCTGGAAAGGGTTCAAATATGCAAAAAATCCTTGAAAACTGAAGAATCTGCAGGACCTGGAGGATTTTTCTGAAGAACAGAGTTCAGTTTAACTGCTCAGAACAAACAAGGGACTCATGAACAACCATCACAAAACAAAAAAACAGTCATAGATCATCCAGGTAACCACACACAGTATTAAGAATCAAGGGTTCCCAAACTTTTGAACGGAGATATTTTAATAAATTCAGCTACTTTTTTGTCTTGTGGATTATATGTAAACATCTTTTATGTAAAATATCTTACTCAGGACAGTACTAAATAAAAAATAACATGCATTTTGTATGATCTCTCTTATTTTGTTAAAATTATTCACATTTTCAGATTCTGCAAGGGGTTCCCAAACTTTCGCATACCACTGTATATGGACCCTTAATCATGTTCAGATATACATTGTGAACAAGCAAATATTATTTTGCATTTTCATTTACTGTAACAGCAATGTAGCAACTCATAATGTAATAACTGCACATAATGTAATAAGTATTACATTATTGTTGTAATAAAATGTCCATAGTGTAATAATTTTCTCAAAACGTAATAAAATATTGAGCTCATAATGTAATAACAATTTTTACATTATGAGAAATGTATTAAATTATAAACTTACCAAAATAATAATTGTCGTTATTATAACTGCTTTTAAAGAAAATGAAGTCCTTTTAACATACGCAACAAACGGTGATGCACTGTGTATTCTGACACCTTTCTATCAGAACCAGCATTAACTTCTTGAGCAATTTGAGTTACAGTAGCTCGTCTGTTGGATTGTACCACACGGGACAGCTTTCACTCCCCACATGCATCAGGTGCATGAGCCTTGTTACCGGTTCACCACTGTTCCTTCCTTGCACCACTTTTGATAGATACTGACCACTGCAGACCAGGAACACCCCACAAGAGCTGCAGTTTGGAGATGCTTGCTCATTTTTCCTGCTTCTAACACATCAACTTTGAGGACAAAATGTTCACTTGCTACGTAATATATCCCACCCACTAACAGGTGCCATGATGAAGAGATAATCAGTGTTGCTTCAGTGTATGAAGTGAAGGTCATAATGTTATGCTTGACCGGTATATATATATATATATCCCTTAATTGGCTCTTAGGGTCCAGCTGACCCCGCTGACAGTTTCCTTAATTTTTAAAAAGTATTCCCTTCATTTTAGGGGCATGAAACTCTGTGACTTTTCCTAAATAATCTATCTAAACATGCACACAAAATCTGGGCTTGATTTGGTTGTTCTAAAGGTGCGTAAAAAAAAATCACCATTTTAGTCCTTCGGGGTCAGATTGACCCCACATTGAAAATGAATGGGAAAATGAAAAAATTTACTTTTTTTTTCAATTCATTTGTCAAAATAAATAAATAAATCCAGTATAAATCTGAAATGTTCTACATTTACATAAAGGTCTGGTCCTAGACCATAAACACAAAGTGGAACGAACTTTTTATCTCATACACACACACATACAGACACAAACACACACATGTGTGTGACTGCAACTGAGAGCATTTTTATAGAAATTGGCAAATGAAATCAACAAAACTGGCCTAAATCCGAAAAATTTTACATGTAAATAAAGGTCTGGTCCTTGACAATAAACACAAAGTGGAACGAACGTGCTATCTCATACACACACTCACATACACACACATAAACAAAAACACACACACAAACACACACATGTGTGTGACTGCAACAGAGGGTATTTCTGTAGAAATTGGCAAATAAAATCAACGAAACTGGCCTAAATATGAAAAATTGTACATGTAAATAAAGGTCTGGTCCTTGACTATAAACACAAAGTCGAACAAACTTTCTATCTTACACACACACACATAAACACAAACACACACAGTCCCTATTGAGTCCCTATAGACCTCTATTGGATATACACTTTCTTTCTTTAACTATAATTCCTAAAGTTTTTCCACAAACCTCTAGATGGTAGTATTCTATCCCTAACACATAGAACAATGTCCAAAAACAATTTACATTTAATTAAGTTCATCATTAATGTGACTTTTTCATTAAAAATTTATTTTTCATAAGTCAATTTATGACATGGTTAAGTAATTGTGCAGTAAATAGGTAGGAAAATACAAAATATCCACAAAACCACAGCATAAATGCATAGATGAGAAGTACATTAAAAAAATGATATATAGTTTATCATAAATTTATATTTCCTTATGCAATCGCTCTGTAAATGTTTGGGGTCAATCTGACTAAAACGTCGGTACAATTAAGGGATATATATATATACACACACAGTGCCCTCCATATGTATTGGGACAGTAAAGAAAAAATTGCTCTGTTAGCTGTGGTGTCAAGACATCTATGAATATGATTAAAAGATTCATATGAGGCAGAAGTACAAAAGGTCACATTTTATTATTGACTGTTTCAACACAAAATGTTTTACCAACTAAGAAGTACAGCACTATTAGAGTTTTATCCCTCTGCCTAATGTGAGAATAAGTATTGGGACAGTTTAACTTAAAGTAAATGTAGATGTAATGAGTCGGGACACAGGGTAGGATCCATGAGCAAGCTTTATTATACAGTGTTCGTAGTCAGGCAATGGTAGAACAATAGCAGACAGGTATGGCAGAGAGCAGGCAGAATCATAGTAGGTGAACAGGCAATAGGTCAGGGCGGGCAGATAACAATCATAAGTCCAAGACAGAGCGAATAGTCCAAAGGGCAGGCAGCAGAGAATCGTGCACGGGGAACAAACAGGGTCAACAACAGGCAGGCAAACAAGATAATCAACGCTCAGAAATGCAACCGTAGAATACAAGAGTGTGAGGAAGTGAATGGCTTAAATAGTCCAGGTAATGTGCTGCAGCTGGGCGTGGTGATTAGTGATTGGTGGAGTGAGTGCAGGTGATTGCCAGGGAGGATGATGGGAAATGAAGTCCGGGAATGACTGGAACTGAGACAGTAGAAGTGTAAAAGCTAATATTTAATTGTAAATCCCTTGCAAGCAATCACAGAAGCGAGTCTGTGACCCATAGACATCACCAGACTCTTGGTTTCACAATTTGAAATGCTTTTCCAGGCCTTTAATGCAGCCATTTTTAACGGTTGCTTGTTTTGGGGAGTTTCTGCCTTTAGTCTCCTTTTCAGCTGGTGAAATGCTTGTTCGAGAGGATTTAAATCTGGAGATTGACTTGGAATGTCCAGTTTGGAATGTCCTGAAAAAGATAGATCTGGCAAGCTTCAGCAACTGACAACGGCCAGGTCAGCTAAGAAAATCAACAACAGTTGATGATAGACAAATGACAAGGGCTATGAAAAACCTCTAAAATAACTGTCAGAAAAATCACCAGCAACCTCCAGAAAGCTGAGGTGATGGTCTCACAATCTACTGTTTGCAGGAGACTTCACCAACAGAATTACAGAGGCTACACAGCAAGATCAATAATCTGATCAGTACCAAAAATAGGAAAGCCAATTTGAGTTTGAAAAAACACACAGAGATGAGTCAATAGAGTTTTAGAACAGAATTTTATGGACAGATGAGACAAGGAACATTTGCAGTTTCTTTTTTTCTCCACACTTTTGCTTTCCCACTTTGATAAAGATTAATCTAAGGCATACAACCTCATCTGGAAAGCATGGTGGAGGTGTCATGTCATGGGCATGCATGTCTGCCTCTGAAACAGGCTCACTCATCTTTATTGATGACTTATTCAATGATGGCAGCAGAAGAATGAATTCAGAAGTGTACAAAAGAATCTTGCCTACCAGTGTAGAGAAGAAAATGCCACCAGACTCACTGGGAAGTGCTTCATATGGCAAAGTACTGCCAACTCAATCAAGATTATCACGGTAAAGAAATTTTGGGGTCTTAGATTGACCAAGTCAGTCTCCAGATCCTGTTGAACAAGCATTTCACCATCTGAAGAGAAGACTAAAGGCAGAAACAGACTCGCTCCTGTGATTGCTTGCAAGGGATTTACAATTAAATATTAGCTTTAACACTTTAACATTTACTTTAAGTTAAACCATCCCAATACTTATTCACATTAGGCAGAGGGATAAATCTCTAATAGTGCTGTACTTCTTATTTGGTAAAACATTTTGTTTAAACAGTCAATAATAAAATGTGACATTCTGTACTTCTGCCTCATATTAATCTTTTAATCATATTTATAGCTGTCTTGACAACAAAGCAATTTTGTCTTTACTGTCCCAATACTTATGGAGGGCACTGCATATATGTGTGTGTATATATATATATGTGTGTATATGGCTGGAAATGGCTGAGATTCACTGGGGGGACTCTAGTTGCGAAGATTTTTTAATTTTTTTTATTTATATTTGTATATATTTTTTTTTTTTACTTTCAATGACTTTTCAGATGTATTTAAGTATAAAATATTATATAATCTATAATAATATTAAAAAAATATTGTTTGGTGGACACATGTAATAGACGTTTAATTATCAAGCAGGCACATGAAAGGTCAATGAACAACATTTATGAATTGTGTGTGGCACAAACATGTACATTCAACAGAATCTCTGCTTGGAGAAAGTTACCTGTTTGATTTTAGCCAAATTAAATATACATTGTCTAGGAATTTGCATTTGTGGTGCATACTGAATTGAACAGGTCACTAACCTGAGGACAAATCTATTTAAAATGTTTAAGAAAACTGAATGTTTTTACTTAAAATTTTTACTACACATACTCAGATACAAATGTATAGTATAATGCAATGTAATTCGCTTTGGATAAAAGCGTCTGCCAAATGCATGAATGTAAATGTAAAATGTTCTGATACTGAACATGTTAATTTCTTTTCATTTCTTTGAATACAGCCAGGTTTTTCCTAATGGGCATATCTGTCATATTAGCAAAACACATTTTACACATGAGGAAAACCAATGTTTAGACAATAATTCAAAAAGGTCCATACTTTTAAGCTCTTGATTCTAACTTACTTGGCCTTATGAAAAAGTAGTTCTTGTAATTGTTTAACCATAGCATTTGTTACAAAAAGGATATAATACAGGTAGATTATTGATGGCTCCTCATTGCATGTTTAGAACAATGTTAACTTTTTTCTGTCTTTTTTAAAATCTACGGCAAGATACACAACCATTCAAAACAAAATTAAATAAAAATATTAACCCCATATCTTTGTCTAGTTGTTTCATTCACTCACTAGCGTGCACTCGAATAGTAAATTAGACTATTTGCGCTATCGCTCTTTGATATTTAATGCGTGCATAAAGAGGCAACGTAGCACCTCTGATACACATTTTTGGGTAAATAATAACAAAGAAACAAAATAAATACATAGAAATTTATAAACAAGCACAAAAAACAAACAAAAAAACAAACAAAACCCATTAATTCCTCATAGCCATGGGCGGCTCTAGGGAGGGGCTAGCAGGTGCTTCAGCACCCCCAAGACAGACCAAAGCACCCCCATAGCAACTCCACAAATTTTCAACTATACAGGTTGTGTGTTATATTTATATCTAATTAATAAGTTGATAAAAAAAAAAGCAACAAATGAATTAAAATAAAAACATTTGACTCATTACGCATGCATGACGTGATTTGCAGCTACCGGCGCACTTTTAGTATAGGCCTAATGTCAATGCATTTTATTTTAAAGTGGAGCAGTTCCTTGTGCCAAGAGCTGCCCCCAACTAAAGATTTTTCTAGTAGTCGTTCATTTAGGCCATTAATCGCTTAGTCGCACATTTATATTAAATTAATTAAAATAGTAATAGCCTAGTCAAAGCAAACTAAATAACTTCTCATACAAAAATAAATAAAAAGGAGAAAACTAGAACCATTCAATGAAATATTTGTCAGGTGACTGTCAAGAACATTTTCCCTCCAAAACTGATGACTGGTCTCACTGTGTTCTATGGTATATCCAATTCCTTGGAATTTTTTTTTAGCTTTCTTTTTAATAAAATATAACAGCAACATGAATAATTAAGTCTGTTGCATTTCGCAGGTAGTTTAAGACTGGATTTAGATTTAAAATGTACAGTAAGGAAATACTTATGACAATATGAAAGCTTTTGGAGTTTATAAATGTAATACATTTCTCTTAATGTAAAAGTTACATTGAGCCAAAGATTTTATTACATTCAGAAAACATTTTGTTTAAAAAAAAAAAAAAAAAGCCTACTTATGTGAGGTTATTACACGATGAGTTGATACAAGCAAGCCTGAAATACCCACAACAGTATTTTATTTTCAGAGGGAGATTTTTAAAAACATCTTACAAATTCTAAATTATATTCCACAATGAAAAAAAAAAATAATAATTTAAGCATCACAGTACAGAGTGTTTTATTGCACCACGGCATTTCAAAAGAGGTTAAGTTACAGTCAACCAATTTACTTTTTTATTTAGGGTGATATGTTATTTAATTAACTTAAATAAGCTTTGATGGAGATTTGGGACCAAGATGATTTGACTCTGGCAGGGCAAAAATGGAAACCAAGTGAAGAATATAATGTCATTATGTCTAATTAGGAGAAAAGGATTGAGATGGAAACATTCAGGTCTAGTCACACTGTACCTTGTATTCTTACAATAGAGATGCATTTGTTCCAAGCAATAACTTGAAGAAATACAGCCACACTAAGATATGTACGAATTCTTAACTTTATTACCATTTTGAATATAAATTCCTGCAGTCCACAATAGAAAATGCAGAGTGTATACATTGAAAAGACTGATCCCAAACCAGTTGTGTGCACGGGCACATAAAAACAAGACATCAGTATTGAGGGGGCATGTTAAAAACCACTTCGTCAAACAGCCATAGTACCATCATGATCTAATAAATGGGGGCTCAGAGCTAAGCAACTAGCAGGATGTAGTTTATTACAAAAGAAAGAAAAAAGAAAAGAAAAAGCCCTAACCTTTAGGTGCCACACTAAATCATTTTGTCCATGATACAACAAATCAAAAAGTCAATTCAGTGCACCAAACATATGTATAGAAAAATAAAATAAAAACACACAGACCTATATCTCTACCACAGTCTGAACTTGTTTTGCATCTCTGTGACTCAATGCAGTAATTCCTGTGGTGTGTCCAGATGTTTATACATGAAAGTTTCTGTTCATTGATGCACACTGCTGTTAGCAAAACCAGTTTAAAACAAAAATAAAGCAACAAAAATCCCACACTGGAGACAGTTAGAAATGGATCAGACACTGCACTTGGAAAGAAACAAACACTCTTGCCAAAGGCTGCACTGAGACCAGCTGAACGTCGTCAGGAAAGAGAAGAGTAATCCGTCATAGGCTGTTGTAAAGTGAGGTATGAACGTGACGGTCAAGTCCAGAGTAGAACTGACCTGGTTGCAGTATTCCGGGTTTAATTAACCATGTTTGTAGCAGCATTAAGTTCTGAGAGGAGACCCAGTCACTGGACCGATCAGCGTTCCCTGACATGGAATTTAACACGTCAAAAAAAAAAAAAGAAAAAGCATGAAGAAGAAAAAAAAACAAACAAACACACCAAGCAAACGTTGTCTGAGTGGACTATTATAGGACAGAAGTGACATGGCTGGGAAGCAAAATGGAATGATCTAGCATTTTCTATTTAAAAAAACAAACATTTGTTTAACTTTTGCATGCAATATTAACAGATTTGGGGCTGATAAAAGCACTGCTGGCGTCAAATCAATGGCAGTGCATTTTTGGAACAAGTTGGTGGTTTAAAAAAAAATAATAATAAAATTAAAAAAAAATAGGCTGAGTCATTCCCAAAATTAAAACCAATCATCAAGGAAACGGTTCTTTAGCATATCCAGTAAGCGGAATTACACCGAAAACAAGAAATGGGCTGACTACGTAGCCTTTTTGTGCGCCGGTAAATTTAAATCGCAGAAAGTGAAATCATGATGGTGGCGAGATGGCGGAGGGCATTATTTATAAAAAAAAAAAAANAAAAAAAAAAAGAAGAAGAAAAAAAAAAAAAAGGCTTCACGACAAAGCATTCAATGATATGTTGATTACAAGTTAAAAGTCCTCTAAATTATACTCACTCAAAAATACGCTCAAATTGTATTTCTAGCTTGAATCACGGAGTAGCTAAAAAGTTTAACTGGAGACATTGAGTTACCACACACGCACACACAACCCAAGTAAAAACAAACGAGTAGGTCAATTCACCTTTGTCCAGTACACAATGACATGAATTTCACACAACCTACCATATCTTAGACTTGTAAAAATAAACTTGAATTCTCAAGGCCTGAAACTGTTGTTTGCGAAAAGAGAAAACTTCAGTATTTTGCAAATCGCTTTGTGTCAAGCCGCCATCAGAGCATATCTTTGTCCAGTATAACGACAGACGCTTTCGACCAATTACCCATTGAGTGCGAGACATATACAGACAGGCATACACATGTGCATGCATCCATGAATGGACATACAGTATTTTGAGTCTTTTTCCAGTGGTGTTACACAGAGAAGGCGCATGAAGTGTGCAAGCCTCCCTGACACTAGGGGGCGCTAGAGCGTAAGGTGAATTGGAGGGCTAGGGTGGCACTAGTGTAAGGGGGGAGGGGGGAGGGGTCAGTCCAGCTCTGGTCAACAGGAAGAAATAACGTTGGATTGTGAGGTAGCACGAGTTGCTAGTTACTGTTCCTCTTCCTCCTCCTCCTCTTCTTCCTCCTCAGAGGACTTAGATGGCTGCTCCTCCTTCTCCTGTATTGAAGATAACAAATGAGAGAAAATCATTTACATATTCGCATTAAACCATGCAAAATACAAGAAAGAATGCAATGGTCACAAATTCACAACTACTGTCTATCACCTCATTCTCTACAAAAGAATGAATGAATCTCAACATGATAAGAGTCATGTCTGGATGGGCCTGTCCAAATACCCACTTGATGCGGCAGGAAGCGTGCAAGACTGCTCCAGGTCTTAAAAACCCCAAAGTTCAGTGCCCTTAACACACATCTCGAATACCACTTTGGAGCAGTATTCAAGGCTAAGCGTATCCCATCACGGAACTCACATGCCTCAAAATCACAAGATGTTGAGAAAACATTTCACTGCAAGTTCAATTAGATATTACATAATTTGATAGTAAAACAAAGTGTTGCACATTGTATTGGTGCAAAGATGAGTGTACAACATTTGCAACTGCTTCTTATCACTTAATCAGAAGCACCACAATTACTAAACTGTTACATAGGGACTACTGAACATACATTTAGAATTTTTTTAAAGTACTGAAAATAAAATTAAAGCTTAGTAAACACTTGCATTTTCACAACCCCTCTAAGTGTGTGCCATTTGGTAATCAAAAGTTCTATACACACTTGTAGACTTCACAGCCACTTGAACACTTTGGCCAAATACAGGAAATGTCATGCAAGTAGAAAACTGGTCAAGTGCAAAGAATGCAAGTGTGGGTATTTGGACAGGCCCAGTGACTCATAACTTCCGCTGCGTTCGTTAATTTAATACAGTCTTCTGTGTAATTATGGGTCACAAAATACGACTGCTGCCAACTTAACCCTTTGTGAAAATCCTCAAAGACAACACGCGATAACACTTCTCCATTAAAACATTAAACTTGACCATAACAAAGGGTTTTAAACATTTTGCATGTGGCATATATGCTATTAAAATCAAACCAGAGCTTCCCATGTTTGAAGTTGGAATGATTAAGGGAAGGAAATGTCCTGTCTTTCAAAGCAGGGCTGCAACAACTAGTAGTGTGACTCAAAGCCTGGGGTTTCTGTGACTCAACTTGCTGGATTCCTGCAGACATGTTTGAATGAGGAAAATCAAACTGCAATGCCAGAACTGTGCCTCATGTGACAGGAATGTGAGTACAAAGACATGGGGGTGATGACTACACAGTGAGCTGTCGAGGAAATGGAGGGCGGCACTGGGTTATGCTGGATTACATGCCAAACTGACTTAAGAGCAAAATAAAAGCTTTCAAGATATTTGATCTGTTCTTATAAACAAGACCTACAGGAGAAATGGAGAGCAAGAGAGAACTGCAAGAAATCTCTCGTGAGAAGCAGCCAAATATTTTCATTGTTGCCCATGGCAACTTACCACACAAACACTCGTTTAGCCTTGTGGTTTTTGCTAGAACGCCACACAGAACAAACCCTTAAAGGCACGAAAGAGAACACAAATGAAAACTTACAGCTTTCTTGGGTCGTCCACGGCGTTTTGTCCCTGCAGGTGCCGAAGCCGTTGCTGCTTTCTGAAAGAGAATGAGAGAATAAGCATGGTGCTACATGTGCAGATGAGCAGTAGAGGGCAGCTTGGGCTTGTGCTGGCAGGTGGCCCAGGGGCAGTGGGTTCATTGGCTATTATATTGGAAATGGACATGAACAGCACGCAGTGCACTTCAGTTTGTCAGCCACCTGGTCCGGAGCTGAGAGACAGCTGGTACAAGCGGGTGAGAGAAACGGCAACATGCGCACGCACACACAAACAAAAAAGGACAAGGCAGTGTGCTTATGGGGGGAGGGGTTGGTGGGACAGCTGTTGTCATGACAATAGATGGCGGGGAAGAAGAGTGGAAGCGGGGGGTGGGGTTATCTCAGAGACTGCTCTGCTGATCGTGCACCTGCAATGCACAGCACTGGCTACGCCACAGGAAGCTAGCAGGAAGTCAGGAGATTCAACCGGAATTAAGCAACTGGTTTTGTCTGCAGACTCGAAAACAAGACTGTTCTGATCACACAACTTGGAAAAAAAAAGACATAACAGTAAGGCACCAAGAAATAGGTTCCAAATAAACAAAACGTTAATAAAAAGGTTCCAAAAGAGTTTTTGCGGTGATTCCATAGAAGAACCATTTTTGGTTCCCCATAGAAACATAGAAGACAATTTTTTTCTTAGCGTAAAGAACATTAATGATCCAAAGAACTTTCCACTATATAACATATCATTTATTTATTTATTTTTTTTAGTTGGGGGCAAGTTTGTCGGTTACTTGTCTTTGTGAGCGTAAGCGTAAACAAAACCACTGAAACGTCTACTCACTTTGCCCCTAGATGTCATGGAGCTGGGCTTGTTTTTGCTGCCCTTTGGTCTTCCTCTAGGTCTCTTCGGTGTAGGTGATCCACTTGGCTCCTGCTGCAAGAAGATTGAAATGGTGTAAATAACCTGAATTTTTTTTTTTTTTATATATACATGTACACAAACAAATCAAGTGTGGGTCACCATATACTGGTGGATAACTTATAAAGCATGTGCTGTTCATAGTTAACACAACTGGTTGCTACTTTAAGACCAACAGGTGGCATGCAGTCATTGGTTGCCAAAAGGGAATCGAATACACTGTAGACCACCATTGCCTAACTATCAGAATTATACCAGTTAAATGTGCAATGTATGCATCTGGATGGTGTGAGCCAGCTGCAAGTAATGCATATAAAAGCTTCGGTCTCTTCAGGGAGAGGAAACCAAGTTTACATCAATATGTGGACGAGCATTTACGACATTTGTGTCACAGAGAAGGGTGTATGAAAAGAACGATGATTATTAACAGGTACTCCTTAGTCATTTGCTAATTTTAACTACAAAATGTAACAAACCAGGCCTGGAAAACATTAAGCAGCATACTGCATTTGCATATGTTAGCTGTGCCGTCTTTAGTGCAAATGTACATTTACAAAGTAATTATACTGTTAGAATTACCAAAATGAATCTACTGAAATGTTGCATACTTTCTCAGTTTCTCAAACTCTAAAGAAACTAAGATAGTGGTTCATAATGAGTAATTATCTTGTATGATGGTGGCCATGGATTACTATTCAAAGGCTCTGATTACAAGGGTGAGTAATAGAAACTTTAAACCCAATGCACTTTTGAGGCCCTATGAGTGACAGAAGTATGAACCAATCAGATGCTGGCATTTCCCAATAGCCAATCAGTGAGCAGATGAAACAGTAAGTGGGTTACTGCTGGTTTAAAGAGATCATGTTACAGGCCTTGGTCATCCTGCCACTACAGATGACCACTGCACATGTTAAGCGTGTGCAATCGAGCTGTAGATGCACCAAAACAAAGACCCTAACATGGCCTATCAGTTAAGTGCTGAAACATTTAGCAACTGATTGGCACAAGATTAAGTATCACATTATAAAAATAAAAAAAAAGGTTCAGATTTCCTCAGTACAGACAACAAAAACACCCCCATTCGAGCATTATCTCAACCTGAAACACAAACCAAGGACAGTGTTTCCATCTCACCAATATGAAATCTACCATCCCATTGAAAATCAAAACGCCCCCTGATAGCACTGCAATACCTGTGGGTGTTTTCGTGGTCTTCCACGTCCTCTTTTCTCAGCTCCATCTTTCTCTTTAGGAGCCACTGTGTCCTTGCCGGAATCACTCATTTTGTCTTACTGGAAAACTGCATGGAAAGAGTCGGTGGATTAGCACAATCGATTAACAAACACGATAACTGGTGATACAACAGAAACCTTATACACAATACGCGAACATTTAGTAGACACTAAAAAGTGGAGTAAAATGAACTTTACAGTGCGTGTAATCAAACCGTACGGAACGACCGGCTTCTCGTTTGTTTACAACACGCGCTAGGCCTGCGCTCGCGCGAAGTAAATCCTAACACAATGTCGGTTATAAGCAAAGATGCTTAAGTCACGACGTGTCCGTTTAAACCGTCGGATTTTAGTACCTTAAAACGGCAGAAGTGAAATTCGTCGATGTTCGCTGTGCTACGGCGGAGCTTTAAAACAGAAAGCTAAAAGGAGAACGGCGGTTTCTACGGATACCCCGCAGTTCCAGTGCAAACCGGAACACGAAAACACAGCGCGAGATTCGCGCCCTTTTAAATCCCCGAGCGCGTGAAAACAAGATTCTGTTGTTTACACTGCGAAGAGATTTAATCGACTAAAATATTATAAATAGGAAACGGACGAATTAAGACACCAGAGCGTTGTGAAAAACATTGTTCGAACGATTTAAAACAAGCGATTTTAGCCCTTTGTTTCAAAAACCCCCAAAACTATACCTTTAAAGAATTACAATGTTTTCTGTATAAATAGTTCATTTGAGAAGAGTGTGGACTGAGTAAATTGTCTACAGATTCTCGTAAGTAATAAAATCGGACGAAAAACGCGCCACACGAGCCCGCCAATCTGTTTAGTGTTTGTTAATCCTTTTAAAACGCCGCCGTTTAAAACCAAGCACCTTGTTCCTGTTTTTGTTTTCTTATTTCTGTTTTGCAGAGATTTAATAATACTAAAGATAGCTTAAAATGAATAAGAGATATTTAAAACCTACCCTTTTAAAATGAGCGGTTGGGACGAAGTCCAAAGCGTGTGAACCAGCGCGGTCTGCGAGCTGCGAATGAATGAAAGACAACAATCGCCTTCGGGAGTTTCAGGGGCATTTCACGGGGTCTTCCACACGGGAAATAGATCAACAGGAGGCGGAGACAGTGACGTACGTTTGAATTGTCAGTAACCAATAAGCTGCATTGATGGTAGTGCCCTGCCAATCATGATAGCGTGGCCGTCAGACACGACCAACCCAGATATTGTCTTGACCAACCGTTTTTGTTTATAATGTTGTTACAGGTTTTTGTTGTTAATTTTAGTAGAGGTGTGCGATACCGCTAGATTTGGTATCGATCCGATACCAAGTAAATACAGGGCCAGTATCGCCGATACCGATACCAATACCGATACTTTTTAATAATTAAGGTGGATGCGTCTTCAACCTAAATCTAAATGAATTTTCATGACTTTTAATTTGTTTTTGTGATTTGCATTTTGGGTTATTAATCAGTACTACAAAAGCTTTTGTTCAGAAACAACTTTTGGTTACTTCTGTTTTATTTAAACAAACAAAGTTTTACTTCACAATAAATATAAAAAATGTAAAACAAATTCTCCTTGTAATACGATATAATGAGAACAAAATAACGTTTCTCCTCTTTAGTGCACTTCTTTTCAGGATTTTAAAAAAATAATAATCATAAATAAAAACCAATTACTGTAAATACAAAATATAAGCCATACAGCCATACAACGCTCCTCTTTCTCTCCGCTGCCATTCTCTGCCTCTGACTGACTGCTGTTAGAAATGCGCGGCCGAGCGGCGTGCGCGCCTGACTGCTGGTGGTAGCGCTAGTGGTGAGTCACGTGACGGTACAACACAGGAGAGGGGGAGGAGAGCAGTGTCGAGCACGAGCAGCACTCTTGAGAGCTTGCTCTGCTCTGTGATAGCAGCAGCATTTTGACAAACACGGCCAGATCGCAAAACGAGAGAAACTGAAACTTAAGTATCGATATTTTCACGTTGGTATCGATCAATACCGATACCAACGTTGGTATCGATATTATCGATATCAGTATCGATCTGCCCACCTCTAAATTTTAGGGTATTTTCACAAGCAAAATGTACACACTTACACCAGGTCAGGACATTTTTAGAGTTTAAAAAACATTTTCGAGACCTCTAAATTAGAGTTTTGTACAAGAAAAAAATTACTAAAATGTTTTCCTGATCTCCCATGAGATCTGCTGTATTTTGTATTTATTGTTCTAGACTAGAATGTTTTTTTTTACAGCTATATCTATCTACAGTAGCCAGTTGCATAAACTGCTTGGACTATAGGCTAGTCTTAAAAGTTAGTAATGTACAGACTGGACTTAACTTTTTTTAAGTCAGTTACAAGGTAAAAAGGTAGATCAGTCTAATTTGAATCGGAAAAGTAAGACTGATTACCCCTTGGTTAACTGCTAGTTGGCCAAACTTCTTAAGGCAGTCTTAGTGGCTAAGTTTATGCAACTGGCCTCTGATCACCATTGTGCTGTGTGGGAATTCATTCAAAATTATTTGAATGCTTAAATGAAAGTCCAGTGTAACAATCTGAAACCTTAGTCATAATGTTATTAGGCTATTTAACGAATCATCTTCCAATTTAATCGAAAGTACAATTTCAATAATTTTCTCACCATCATGTTCCTCCAAACCTGTATACATTTTTTACTGTGGAACACAAAAGAAGATATTTTGAAGAATAAGGTAGCAAAATACATTGGACCCAAATGACTCTGTCTGTCTCTCTCTCTCTCTCTCTCTCTCTCTCTCTCTCTGTGTGTGTGTGTGTTTAGAATGTCGGGGTGAATAAATGATTTATTTTTGGGTGAACTATCCCTTTAATTCTAAGAAATCATGAACGATGTGAAGTCATTTATATTCATTGATGAGAAACAGTGAGAACCTGAAAAATATATTCATCATAAACACCATTCATGACCAGAACATTACTCATATGCTAGTATAATGATGCACTTAAAGTCACACATGTAGTGCATACACATTTAATACCCTTTCAGTCTGATATCTGGTCTCAACAACATACGTTATATTTATTAGTTTATGACCAACATAGAAACAGCCTCTTTTTATATATATATATATAAATATGATCATAAATAACTATGGTCTCATATAGCAAACATGACTGCATGCATTTAAAGAGAAGCTTTATAGTGATAAAGTCCCGAGACTTGTGAAAGGCTGGTCTTTTCCTGTTGAAGGCTGTAGCCTAAAATTTATTTACATTTACAAGACAAAGCGAGGTGTGATGCTGCAGCTATTGGCACCCCTGCTTTGGTCAATAAGCATATTGTGTTGCAAATAAGAGCAAAAGCACAGCAAAAGCACAGCACCATTTAGCAAAGCCTCTGGCACATTTTCCTTACCTGTGTTTTCACAATGGGCCATTTGGTCTACTGAGACATGTTTTAAATGCAAAATCATGCCACTTATATACCATGCAAATAACATGACTAATTCCCCCATTCTTGCTGTTTACAGACGAGTCATTGTGAGTCAGTGTGTATTCACTAATCAAATTATATATATATTTTCAGTATGAACTAAAAAGGAGCCACTTTTGGAATGTCTTGATGACAAACAGAACAAACATTTACGCAGTTTGCCATCAACATCCTGTCTAACTGAATATAAACTTGTTTGAGGCTGTTTTTCATTGGCACTGAGGCTGTTCTTTCCGAGGCATTTGTCATGTACACACCTCGAGCAATAGGCAGAGGAAGAAGTATGAATGAACAGCTGTAATGCTTTTTTCTGCTCAGCATGTGCTCTGCTGGCACTCAAACTACTACTCTCTTATTTTCTCCATGCACTTCCTTCTTTTTTACTGGCCTGCCTTCCACGCCCACTCATGCACACATGGTCACAAATATTCACCCTCTTGCATTATGTTTCTGTTGGTAACACTTGCATTCTCTCTGGATTGAATGAATGAAATGTACATAATTGTTGCCACATTTTGTTGCTGATTTTAAATATTGAATTGTAATCATAAAAGTAAAAGGAGAGTCTTTCCCAATTCAANAGCCTTTAAAAATAAGGCCAAAATATTAATAAAACAAAAACACTACTGTGAAAATAAAATAAAAATAAAATATACCAAAATAGTTGGGATATGATAAAATGATTAGAAAAATAATCTGTTTGCTTCTACACTTTGAAGCTATAAAAGTTTACTACAAACACTCTATATAATGTATAGTGTTTTGAGGACACTCTATATTTATTAACAGAGTACGAAGTGCAGACTGGAAGGGAAGTGGAAAATGTCACATTTAATCAATAAAATAAAAAAATCACACATTGTGGTTGGCATACACAAAGTTTATTCATTTTGCAAGTGAAGCCGGTAATGTAGTTTGGGTAATTTATTTTTGAGGGCATATCATGCAACTGGTTCATATTGGAATCTACCTAATTTAACTGGTCTCTATACCAAGTAAAAGATAATTTTCCTAAAATAAAGCAAAGATTGATTGGACAAATGGTCTTTGCTGTACACAACAAATTATATTGAAAGTGTTTCTCCTTCAAAAAAAGGACAAATGGAAAAGGTACTCGTAATTTTAACCCTAAAACAACACTATGCAATGCATAATTCAAAATACCTGCAATAAAACTATATAGAAAATTCCTTAATATTAACAATATTAAGCCCAATGTTTATGGACTTTTCTTAAAGTGTTCCTTTTAGAGAGCTGATACAAATCTATTGTTTCTCTCTTATGCATAAATGTATCGATAGTTGCATTTTATTGCATTGTGCACTGCTTTTCCTGCTGTCCACAACTCAATCAGTGTGTTTTCAAAAGACTTGAAATTTAATT
This sequence comes from Anabarilius grahami, assembly GCA_003731715.1. Taxonomy (NCBI): domain Eukaryota; kingdom Metazoa; phylum Chordata; class Actinopteri; order Cypriniformes; family Xenocyprididae; genus Anabarilius; species Anabarilius grahami. Next base: position 5,257,603 of record RJVU01017312.1, read on the forward strand.
ATGGACCACATTTAAAATACTTTTATGTCATCTGTGAAGATTGACGGCTATATTCACAAATTATTTTGTTAAGACGCAGCTGAAATTCTGCAAAATAAAGTCACGTGAGAGTAAATGCTAACATACATGTAATTTCAGGTAAACTGTTCCTTTAAGAAAACTAGTTCGCTTTTCTATAATCTATTCTTAAACTTAAATCACAGCTATTCTCTTGTCCTTTGTAGCACTTGTTTGGACTCAGTGCTATTCACAGACGGATGCAGCCTAACCAGCTAACAGGACAGAACCATATTATCCCTCAGTTCTGAGTGGTTTATGAGTTTCAGTAGTATGAGTCACGGACACTTGAACATTAACATTCGTACACAAACACGTTGGGCTGGCACGCGGACAGAGTGATGGGAGCGAACATATATTTTCTGAATGAAGGCAGAGGGAGGAAGTGGAGCAAAGAAACAAACCCCCGCCATTTTTCAAATCTGATTCACTATTACTGAGTCAACTCTGAATCAGGCAAACACAGGATGTGTGATTCTCTCAGAACAAATGAAAGCACATGTTTATACAAAATCATAGTACACAGATGTAAATAAATAGGCTACCTTAAAGCTGCGCCCTCATTTTGCTGCGATTAATTATCTCGGTAACTAGTGTAGATTCCGTATTCGACAGTAAGGCACGCATCTGTCTGTTCTTCTTCAAGTTCAGAACAGTTAAATTTAGCAGTCCAGATGCAGATGTAGCATATGCCATATTTTCTTTACTGCAGCTTAGCGATTTGTTTATATTAGCCTGTATTTTCTTTTTAAAATTATTAAAATATTCAACCGAAAACCATGACACATAGAAATTAGACAGGTTTTCACCATTTTATGTAAATCTTTTGCAGTGTGGCGAGTTATAGCACGCACCCCAGAGTTTATTTTAATTTAAATATATGACCTTTTTTCCGATTGTGAGCTTGCCACCGTGTAAAGTTACATACAGCCATTACGACTGTTTCGCTCACTCAATAACTTTGATGGATTTTCCACACGATTGCAACGCACAGTGGTTTAACTTCTTTCACTGCACTAAAAGTGTCTGGACATAAAGCCCATTAGAATTTTTGACTGTGGTCTCTTTGCGCAGCTGCATGACTGTAGCCTATAGTTATAGGGCACTTTCCTTACAGTAGGCTAGTTTATCTACTTAAATGTTTCACGCTTTGGCGGACGCCACAGTAATCTGTCCCGCCACAGTTTCGTAAGGGGTTCAATAAAATGAATTTAAAACCACTGGTCTCTACTTGATTATCTAAGTTTTTGCTGCCATCTTGTGGGTGATCAGATCTTATGAGATAGAAAGAAACAAGGGATCATGTTAATAGTCAACTCTCCTTTAGCTATGTCACGCCAAACCTGAATTACTTTCTTTTTTTCCGTGGGACGATATGTTGAGATGTTCTGTCATTGTGGAAGTCAATGGTAACCAGTACTGTTTGGTTAATATTCTTCAAAATAACTTCTTTTGTGTTTTGTAGAAGAAAGAAAATCATACATAATGACATGAGGGTGTGTAAATAATAACAATTTGTTTTTGTTTTTATTGCAGTATTGTTAAAAATCCAATTTATTATAGCCTACAACTTAAAGTAATTTGAAGTAAAAGGTAAAAACAGTAATATTGTGAAATATTATTACAATTTAAAATAACAGTTTTCTATTTGAAAATATTTTAAAATGTAATTTATTCTTGTGTTGGCAAAGCTGAATTTTCAGCATCATTACTCCAGTCTTCAGTGTCACATGATCATTCAGAAATCAATCTAATATGCTGATTTGCTGCTCAAGAAACCTTTATTGTGTACAATTGTACAAACTATTTGTGTACAATATTTTTTTTCAGGATTCTTTGATGAATAGAAAGTTCAAAAGAACAGCGTTTATTTTAAATATAATCTTTTATAACATTATAAATGTCTTTACTGTCACTTTTGATCAATTAAATGCATCCTTGCTAAACAAAAGTATTCATTTCTTTAATTAATTTTCAAAAAAGTAAAAATTATTACTGATCCCAAACTTTTAAACGGTAGTGTATAATGTTACAAAAGCTTTGTATTTCAGATAAATGCTGTTCTTTTGAACTTTCTATTCATCAAGGAATCCTGAAAAATAAAAACGTACACAACTGTTTTCAACATTAATAATAATAAAAAATGTTTCTTGAGCAGCAAATCAGCATATTAGTATGATTTCTGAAGAATCATGTTAATTATAAATTGTAATAATATTTCACAATATTACTGTTTTTTACTGTATTTTTAATTAAATCAATGCAGCCTTGGTGAGTTGACAAAACTTCTTTTAAAAACATAAAAAATCTTACCGATCCCAAACTTTTGAACGGTAGTGTACATTTTTGCCAAACTCATGAATAAAGATTCAGTACACCATTGGTTCAAAGAGATCAAATGATAATAAAAACTAAAAAGACAATGCACACAAAATGTTTGTCTAAGAATTACATTTTTATACAATTTTGTTACTTTTATAGATAGGGAATTTGGTGGTTAATTTCATTATTTCCAATCTAATGATTTTATTTTATTTAGTCACATTAGCCTTTAAGCTCCATATTAAGCATGAGTTTAGACTATTTGTCACCATACATTTAAAAGAAAATGTAACGACTGATTACAATCTGTAATTGTACTGATTATTCTTGCTATCCTCACATAAGATATATTAAATTGTTAATGTGTGTAGTAAAACTGTTCTTTACTGTTTCTATTGGGAGACAAACAAAATGTTCCCACAAGAGGGCACTCTGTAACTGGACAAACACCTCATTGATCTGAACAAATAATGGGAGAATTTTATTTGTTCAGAACTATTTGAAAGGAAACCCAACTAAACAGGCTTCATTACAGACAAAGTGAAAGAATCTGTTAATTTTGATGAAATACATTAAAGGTAGCTGTGTTTTGTATTTTTGCTTTTCAGTGTTTGGCTGCGTTTCTGCCACTGCAACATTGCAGTTTCTGTGACACATTCAAGACGTGTGAATTCTTTCAGCTTAAAACTGCAAACTGTCACAGAGCTATATTATATTATGGCACATTAGATGCTTCATAAAAACACACTTATTTATATCTTCTGCTTTAGTGCAGTGCTTCTCAACCCTGTTTCTGGAGCCACAGTGCAACAGTGCACATTTGGTATGTCTTCTTAATCAAACAACTGATGTCAAGTCCATTATTTTTTTTATACAGGTGCTGGTCATATAATTAGAATATCATCAAAAAGTTGATTTATTTCACTAATTCCATTCAAAAAGTGAAACTTGTATATTATATTCATTCATTACACACAGACTGTTATATTTCAAATGTTTATTTCTTGTAATTTTGATGATTATAACTGACAACTAAGGAAAATCCCAAATTCAGTATCTCAGAAAATTAGAATATTGTGAAAAGGTTCAATATTGAAGACACCAGGTGTCACACTCTAATCAGCTAATTAACTCAAAACACCTGCAAAGCCCTTTAAATGGTCTCTCAGTCTAGTTCTGTAGGCTACACAATCATGGGGAAGACTGCTGACTTGACAGTTGTCCAAAAGACAACCATTGACACCTTGCACAAGGAGGGCAAGACACAAAAGGTCATTGCAAAAGAGCTCTGTGTCCAAGCACATTAATAGAGAGGCGAAGGGAAGGAAAAGATGTGGTAGAAAGAAGTGTACAAGCAATAGGGATAACCGCACCCTGGAGAGGATTGTGAAACAAAACCCATTCAAAAATGTGGGGGAGATTCACAAAGAGTGGACTGCAGCTGGAGTCAGTGCTTCAAGAACCACTACGCACAGACGTATGCAAGACATGGGTTTCAGCTGTCGCATTCCTTGTGTCAAGCCACTCTTGAACAACAGACAGCGTCAGAAGCGTCTCGCCTGGGCTAAAGACAAAAAGGACTGGACTGCTGCTAAGTGGTCCAAAGTGATGTTCTCTGATGAAAGTACATTTTGCATTTCCTTTGGAAATCAGGGTCCCAGAGTCTGGAGGAAGAGAGGAGAGGTACACAATCCACATTGCTTGAGGTCCAGTGTAAAGTTTCCACAATCAGTGATGGTTTGGGGTGCCATGTCATCTGCTGGTGTTGGTCCACTGTGTTTTCTGAGGTCCAAGGTCAACGCAGCCGTATACCAGGAAGTTTTAGAGCACTTCATGCTTCCTGCTGCTGACCAACTTTATGGAGATGCAGATTTCATTTTCCAACAGGACTTGGCACCTGCACACAGTGCCAAAGCTACCAGTACCTGGTTTAAGGACCATGGTATCCCTGTTCTTAATTGGCCAGCAAACTTGCCTGACCTTAACCCCATAGAAAATCTATGGGGTATTGTGAAGAGGAAGATGCGATATGCCAGACCCAACAATGCAGAAGAGCTGACGGCCACTATCAGAGCAACCTGGCCTCTCATAACACCTGAGCAGTGCCACAGACTGATTGACTCCATGCCACGCCGCATTGCTGCAGTAATTCAGGCAAAAGGAGCCCCAACTAAGTATTGAGTGCTGTACATGCTCATACTTTTCATGTTCATACTTTTCAGTTGGCCAAGATTTCTAAAAATCCTTTCTTTGTATTGGTCTTAAGTAATATTCTAATTTTCTGAGATGCTGAATTTGGGATTTTCCTTAGTTGTCAGTTATAATCATCAAAATTAAAAAAATATTTGAAATATATCAGTCTGTGTGTAATGAATTAGTATAATATACAAGTTTCACTTTTTGAATGGAATTAGTGAAATAAATCAACTTTTTGATGATATTCTAATTATATGACCAGCACCTGTATATTTATGGGTTATGTCACCCATCTCTAAGCAGTTTAAATGAAATGTTAATTGTGCCATAATACTTAGAAAAGACAAAATACATAGTATATATTTACAAAATATCTGGCTACACTTTATATGAGGTATCTTTAATGTATTTAAATGTTTTAAAAATAATTGTTAGATACAATGTACAATTGTGTTGATGTTGTATTGCAAAACACTTTTGCTGCTATTGAGGTGGAAATGGGTAAGGTTAGGGACAGGTTTAGTGTTATGGGTAGGTGTAAGTGTGGGTTAAGGGGTCAACAGTGAAAAGATTGTAAATGAATTATAGCTGTAATTACATGCAATTATTATTTTTCTTTTTTTTAAATGTAAGTACAATCTTAAATGTATGTACCAAATGTATGTGTTCAATGGTAGTAGTAGTCAAAGACACAATATAAAGTCAGACTAAATATCTTTATTCCCTTAATGTGCAAGCCAAGGGTGACTGTGGCAAGAAACAAAAAAACTCAATTTTATGTTGGATAAAAAAATAAAAAAAAAGATAAAACATTGGAAACAAACAGGCAACACCAGGAGGCCATTTTCCTCATTATACAGTCAAAATATGTCAGTAATTAAGTGGTTACATTACTGCATTAACTGAACTGTAAGATTAGGGTGTACAGTAAATGTTTTTGAGGTCCATTCTTGAACAGTGAAGTCAAGGTAGATGTAGTGTCCAGGTAGATGTAGTGTCCATCCGGATGCAGCAGCTGTTCATCCTCTCTGCTGTCAATTCATCAGCTCATTAGTAGAGACTCCAATTTTAGATTTCCAAACTTTTGCAAATACTATAATAATGCAGTGAGATTTCTGTATGAGTACAGAGTCCTATAAAAGAAGGCATAACACACACAAAGAGGTCTGATTTCCACTGATCTGATCCAGCCCCTAAAGGGACATGGTGAAAAAAACCATGACAAACCTGAAAAAAATCATGAGGGATATCCCTTCCTATTTTGTCAAAAATGTAAGTACTAATTTCAAGTAGAATTGTGTTTTAAATTCATCATTTGCATGTGTCTTGCTTCTTTATTTCATCAAGATGAGCTGCTACATTTTGTTTAAGATCCTCATTCATCTTTTTCCATCTACGGCATCTGGGAGAAGTGTTGCTGTCTGTATATGCAAGTAATCTGGTACCAGAAGGACCTCCTTGCTCAGTTAATCCATGAAAGGGTGGAGGCATGGAGGCCAGTAAATGATTGTGGCAAATGTTGAAAGCCTAACTTGGACAGTCGCGGCCTAATGGTTAGAGAGCCAGACTGATAACCCGAAGATTGCGGGTTCGATTCTCAATAACAGCAGGAAACGACTGAGGTGCCCTTGAGCAAAGTTTTCAGTGTGTGTGTGTGTTCACTACTCTTAATGTTTGTGCACTACTTGGATGAGTTAAATGCAGAGGACAAAAAGGACATCATGTCCCTAATCAAATTCTACTGCCAGCTATTTTTTTCATTTTTTTCGAGTATGAACTACCTTTGTCCCAGTCCTCTTGTAAAGGTTATGGACAGTGTTGTGGAAAGTTACTTTTAAAAGTAATGCATTACAATATTGCGTTATTGTACACTCTTATATCTAATCTAAAGTAATTTATTAGTATGGTTGAATTAGATCATTGAAGGTCAGCAGCAAAGACATTGATTAATAAAGTGAGATTAAATACATAAAGTATATTTGTGTAATTTAATATGGTTCATTATTACAGGTTTGCATAAAATTCTGAGATTGCCTTTCACTGTTTTTATACATTTTGAGGAATACTGAATGTTTTTGCGCAAGTGAGATGAGTAAATGCATGTTCACATTTAGTCAAGAACTACAATTAGCATCATGTTTACACAGCCCACACAACACCTCTGCACTTTTATTTCTCTACATGGGGACAGGAGAGCTGTCAGTCAACAAATGTGAAAAGTAACTTGAGTTAATTATCTGAAAAAGTAACTTAGATATTTTGTTGTAAATTGAAAAAGTAATGCGTTACTTTACTAGTTACTTGGAAAAAGTAATCTGATTACGTAACTCAAGTTACTTGTAATGCGTTAACCCAACACTGGTTTTGGAATTGATTGCAAAATTGCAGTCGCTGCCTAATTAAAACAAGCACACTGCATTTCAGAAGTTTGGGATTGGTAAGATTTTATAAAGTTTTTGAAAGAAGTCTCTTATGATCACCCAGGCTGCATTTATTTAATAAAAAATACAATAAAAAAATAGTAACATTGTGAACTATTATTAAAATTTAAAATAGTTGTTTTCTGTTGTAATATATTTTAAAATGTAATTTATTTCTGTTTTGGCAAAGCTGAATTTTCAGCAGCATTACTCCAGTCTTTGGTGTCACATGATCCTTCAGACATCATTCTAATATGCTGATCTGCTGCTCAAGAAACATTTATGATTATTATCAATGTACAAAAAACACAAAATACAAAAAAAAGTTGTGTACATTTCTTTCAGGATTCTTTGATGAATAGAAATTTCAAAAGAACAGCAGTGAAAAAGTTTGGGGTCAGTAAGATTATATTTTTTATTTTTTTGAAAGAAATTAATACTTTTATTCAGCAAGGATGCATTATATTGATCAAAAGTGACAGTAAAGACATTTACAATATTACAAAATGTTTCTATTTCAGAATAATGCTGTTCTTTTGAACTTTCTATTCATCAAAGAATCCTGAAAAATAATCTGTACACATTTGTTTTCAACATTGATAATAATCATAAATGTTTCTTGAGCATCAAGTCAACATATTAGAATGATTTCTGAAGGATCACATGACACTGAAGCCTGGAGTAATGATGCTGAAAATTCAGCTTTGCCAACACAGAAATAAATTCAATTTTAATATATATTCAATTATTTTACATTATAATAATTCACAATACTAATATTTTACTGTATTTTTGATTAAATAAATGCAGTCTCAGTGAGCAGAAGAGACACTAAAAACATTCAAAAATCTTACTGATCCCAAACTTTTGAACGGCAGTGTATACCCGTCCAAATTGTTTTCAAAATATTTCAGTCAAACAAGAAAGCGGATTCGGCATTATTGGAAGTATACCTACATGTACTCTCTGATAGTCAAAACCTAACTTGCCCAGTTTCAATTAATTATTAAAACATCTTAGCAGAGCTCATTCTGACATGACGACATGCCCTTCAACAGAGTCAGGACATATTAAAGAATTAAATGTATCCAGTCAAATTTATGAAAGCCAAATAATTAATTTTGGAGATAATTTCCATATGTCTGAAACATCAGAGCAAGTTCATCAGAACAATAAAAGTCCAACAGTAAAGTTGTTTGATATTAAGTGCATATTACATCAAGATGTAATATGCATCAAGATGGCGCCGCGGATGGCCGCCTCGGTTTGTAGCGTCTTGGTACTTTTGTTATTTTTGTTTGTTTGTCCTGTTTTGAGTAACTTTTTTCCGATCAGCTTTACTAGGGACGAACTCCTAGATATCAGAAACAACACACAATAACTTTTTGCCGACTTTTGAACATTCAGACTTTTTACTGGACATTCTGGCTTGAGGAGCTGCGATTGTATACAAGCGCTCCAAACAACGCAAACGAGGGAAACGTGCCGGCGCGCTTGTGAAATTCCGACAGCGCGGGTTTAGGACTCTGCTGCCGAGTATTCATCTAGCGAATCTCCGCTCCCTAGCAAATAAAACAGACGAACTGCTTCTCCTCACCCGCACGAACAAGGACTTTTCAAACTCTGCTGCACTTTGCTTCACGGAAACCTGGCTGAAAGGAGCCATCCCGAACAGCACGCTTTATCTGCCAGGCTTCCAGCTGTTCAGAGCGGATCGCGTCACCGAGTCGTCGGGGAAAACGAAAGGCGGTGGATTATGTTTTATATCAATGAAGGCTGGTGTACAGATGTGACAGTGTTAAAGGAGATGTGCTGCCCTAATTGGGAGGCTCTCTTCATTAACTGTAAGCCTTTTTACTCACCGCGGGAGTTCTCTTTTATTCTGGTGAGTGTTTACATTCCTCCTGATGCGTGCGTGAGCGCGGCGCTAGAACAGCTGGCCGATCAGATCACACACACAGAGCAGTGTTACCCAAACACTTTCATTATCATTCTCAGTGATTTCAATAAAGCTAATCTCACCCGTGAACTGCCTAAATACAGTCAGCACATCACATGCCCCACCAGGGACAGTGACATACTGGACTATTGCTACACTGCTTTAAAGAATGCATACCACTCTGTCCCCAGAGCGGCTTTGGGACTCTCTGATCACTGTTTGGTTCATCTTCTACCAGCCTACAAGCAGAAACTGAAATCTGCTAAGCCTGTGGTAAGAACTGTAAAGAAATGGTCCAGCGAAACAGAGCAGGCTTTACAAGCCTGTTTCGACTGCACTGATTGGAGTGTTTTTGAGGCTGCAGCCACTGATCTGGATGAGCTCACTGACACCGTGACATCCTACATCAGTTTCTGTGAGGACATGTGTGTTCCCACCAGGACTTATTTCACATATAACAATGACAAACCTTGGTTTACTGCAAAACTCAGACAGCTTCGCCAGGCCAAAGAGGATGCCTACAGGAGCGGGGACAAAGTCTTGTACAAACAGGCCAAATACACACTGAATAAGGAGATCAGTGTAGCAAAGAGAAGCTATGCTAAGAAGCTAGAACACCAGCTTTCAGCTACTGACCCAGCATCAGTGTGGAAGGGCCTGAAAACCATCACCAGCTACAAGACCCCATCCCCCAGCACTGTGGAGAACCAACATTTGGCCAACGTGCTGAATACATTTTACTGCAGGTTTGAAAGACCTGGTCTCACACCCCACACCCGCTCTGACCGGCTCACCACACAGCCATCAACACCCTCTCCCCTCTCCCTCCCCCCTCCTGCTTCTCAACCTGCACTTCAGATCAGTGAGAGGGATGTATGCAGAGTATTCAGGAAACAGAAGATAAGAAAAGCCAAAGGCCCAGACGGTGTTTCACCAGCCTGTCTCAAAGCCTGTGCTGCCCAGCTGTCATCCATCTTCACACTGATCTTCAACAGATCACTGGAGCTGTGTGAAGTCCCCTCCTGCTTTAAACACTCCACCATCATCCCTATACCCAAGAAACCAAAAATCACAGGACTAAATGACTACAGACCTGTTGCTTTGACGTCTGTGGTCATGAAGTCATTTGAGAGACTGGTGCTGGCCTACCTGAAGGACATCACTGGACCCCTGCTGGACCCCCTGCAGTTTGCTTATCGTGCAAACAGGTCTGTGGATGATGCAGTCAATATGGGACTGCATTATATCCTACAACATCTGGACAAACCAGGAACTGATGCAAGGATCCTGTTTGTGGACTTCAGTTCGGCTTTCAACACCATAATCCCGGATACCCTCCTGAATAAACTGACCCAGCTCTCTGTACCCATGTCCATCTGTCAGTGGATCACCAGCTTCCTGACAGACAGGCAGCAGCTAGTGAGGCTGGGAAAACTCACATCCAGCACCCGCACCATCAGCACTGGAGCTCCTCAGGGTTGTGTGCTCTCCCCACTGCTCTTCTCCCTCTACACCAACGATTGCACCTCTAAAGACACCTCTGTCAAGCTCCTGAAGTTCGCAGATGACACCACAGTCATCGGCCTTATCCGGGACGGAGACGAGTCTGCTTACAGACTGGAGGTTGAACAGCTGGCTGTCTGGTGCAGTCACAATAACCTGGAGCTCAACACGCTCAAGACAATGGAGATGAGAGTGGACTTTAGGAGAAACCCCCCTGCTCTCCCCCCACTCAGCATCATGAACAGCACTGTGGAAGCAGTGGAGTCATTCAGGTTCCTGGGCACCACCATCTCTCAGGACCTGAAGTGGGACAATCACATTGACTCCACTGCGAAAAAGGCTCAGCAGAGACTGTACTTTCTTCGCCAGCTGAGGAAGTTCAACCTGCCACAGGAGCTGCTGACACAGTTTTACTCAGCTGTTATTGAGTCAGTTGTGTGCACTTCTATAACGGTTTGGTTTGGGTCAGCCAGCAAATCAGATTTTGTCAGGATTGATAACTCGAGATTCAATTGCAAGTGACAAACTCCTTTATTAAGGAAATGCACAAGAGAAAATGAACAACGTGAGTGGTCGGAGGACTGTGGTACAGCTGGTTCTTTGGCAGCACAGGGACTACAATGGGCTGATCTCCAAACGCAATCCAACGCAGAACACCAGACAGATAAACATCCACTCTGAACAGAGGCTGGAACACCAGACGAGATAAACATCCACTCTGAACAGCGGCAGGAACACCAGACGAGATAAACATCCACTCTGAACAGCGGCAGGAACCCAGGAGAGGAAAGGCAGAACTGAAAGGAACACAGCGTGAGCCAACAGAACAATCTGACAATGAACAAACAAACAAACACAGAAACATTAAATAGCAGTGCTGACAAGCAACAGCTGCAGCTGATCGCTAATCAGCGCTCGTGGGTTGCCCAGCAACCACATGTGACAGTCAAGACATACACACCCACACACATACACACATACACACACGCCACAACAACAGAACAGGAATCCACAGACCTGCGAACCGTGACAGATATAAGAAGACTGCAACGGATTGTTAGGACAGCTGAAAGGATAATTGGTATGCACCTGCCCAACCTTCAGGACTTGTACAATGCCAGAGTGAAGAAACGGGCAGGTAACATCATCACAGACCCCTCTCACCCTGGACACAACCTGTTTGCACTTCTGCCCTCAGGCAGACGTTACAGATCTCTGTGCACTAGAACATCTAGGCATAAGAACAGTTTTTTTCCCCAACGCTATCTCCAGCTTAAACAGCTAACATAGCAATTACCCGTTTTAGTATTCACTTTCAGTACTTGAGAGAGAGTAAAAAAATTGTGTAAATATATATATATATATATATATTCTATTCACCCTGCTGTATATACAATACAAATCTGTATGTCTTCTGTTCCAGATGTACACCACATTAGTATTATTATCAGAATCAGATTATTATCTATTTTATTTTACTTATTTATTATTTTCTTAGTTTACTTATTTAAATGTTTCTGTTCTCATGTCATATGTATGTGTGTACCAAGAGCTTCTGTAGAAAACCACAACAAATTCCTTGTGTGTTTGTGCACACCTGGCGAATAACGCACATTCTGATTCTGATTCTGAAATGCAAGTTTTAAAGTTGACAGCAGAGAAATACACTCACACATCTTATTTTAAAAAGCTTTTTCCTCGCACTTTCGAGTTCATATCTCACAACTCTTTAAAAAAAAATTGATTATATCCTGCGATTCTTTTTTTTCTCAAAACTAATTTATATCCTGCAATTCTGACTTTTTTTCTCAAAATTGTGATATAAACTCGAAGTTGCGAGTTATAAAGTCTTAATTGGGAGATAAAAATGTTATAGGTTTAAATGTTATCTATGTAAATAGTTATAGGTTTAAACTTTATTTAATGCTGTAACTTTAGGGCTAATACTTTATACCCCCCGTGAACTGCGTATGTGAATATTATGTAGATCTATTGTTTGCATCAAATTCATGCTTTAATAGTGTAATCATCACAGGTTTCATCAATCCAGTCTGTCTGTTTAATGGCTCGTAACCATAAACGTCTGCATTTAGCTTCAAAGAGCTTTTTTGACGACAGTATTCTGTAAAAATTAAGACTATATTTTTTGCATGCAATTCTTACATCCAAAGGGACAAGAAGACATTTTTTTCCCCTTCCGTGGATCTTGTATATGTCACGTGTGTAGGCTACCTTAGTTCTTCTCACCGCTGCTTCCATACTATGGAATCCCAAACCTGCCAATATTAAAAATAAATAAATAAATAAATAAATGAACAAAGAAATGTAAAAAAAGCAAAAAAAAATATAAAAAAATATATATATAATATATATATAGAAAAGCAAAAAAAACAAAAATAAATAATTATTTATACATTTATTTCCTTATTTATGTATATATTTATTTTTTCCACATTTATTTATTTTTCTTTTATTTATTTCCACATGTATTTATTTATTTATGCATGCAGTCATGTATTTATTTCCATATTTGTTCATTTCCACATTTATTAATTTCTACATTTCTTTATTTCTACATTCATGTATTTTTACATTTCTTTGTCCATAGCAATGGAGCTCAGAGTAGGCGAGGGCGAAGCGTTGAGGCCACAGTGACACCTTGTGGTGTGGTCGAAATACAAGAAGTGTAGCCTAATGACGAGCCTGCGATACTGGGATGAATGACTTGGATGGGCAATATGGCCAAAATCTTATATCACGGTTCGTTTCGGCGCTGGGTCTATTTTTGCTGCGCAGCTGATGTTCAATTAAAGCGAAAGTACACCTTTGATGGACAAAATAAATATGATTTCACACAAAAAGTGCTCAAAATGCATAGAATAAGCACATCTAGTGTGTTTTAACAAGAATTGGAGTAGGCTATGTCAGGAAAGAAAATTAATATTAAAAAATATTTATAGAAGATTTACTCATTTAAACTTGTTTTTAATTATTCATTTTGGGTTAAAGTATGGTGTATTATAAAAAAGTAAATGATATTTAAACATCATTGTAGTTATTTCACAGACAGCTGTATAGCATACCCAAATCAAACTCGAGTTTGCTGGCTTTTTTCGCCGAGTTTGCAACGTGCATGCGGCAGATGATGTAAAACACAAAGCTTACCTCATTCATGTGCAGCAATAGATAACACAAGGCTTTTATTTATTTATTTTTTATTTTTTTAAGTTTATATGTGAGTGTTGTAGGCTACACATCCCCAGGTTAACAAACCTTCAAGACTACTATATTCGTCTCAGAAATGTTCATTTTGTTGTTCTCTCACTTGTACTATAATTCAAAGAGCAATAGATATAATTTCATGAAGCAGCAACTCTTGTAATTGCTAATACTAATTTGCGGGAAATACTCGTGCTGGTGCGTTACATAAAGCAATCACAACCATACTGCCAGAATTTTTATTTTATTTTTATTTATTTAACCAACAAGCAAAGCACAAAGACAAAACAGCATCGCATCCGGCACACTCTGTCCGAATTCACTCATTCACTCCAAGTAGACTATATAAGTGGATTAATGTAGGGAATAGTGAATAGGGTATGGGGGCTTGTTCGAGATGCATCGGCGCTGCACAGACTGATCAGCGTATGACATCAAAGTACCGCAAGAGCGATTGGAGAGCTTACGACTCCTTATGCTTTTAAATCACTCTCGCGGTACTTTGATGTCATACGCTGATCAGTCTGTGCAGCGCCGATGCATCTCGAACAAGCCTATTCTCTAGCCGTTGAATGTCCATCGTTGTACACTCTTTATTGCGATGCATTGTGGGATTTAATCAGTGCACTCAGTAACATCCACTATGGTTTCAGACACCACTAAAAATGGCTGTCCCCTCAAATAGTGCCCTATTTAAGGGTATAGGGGGCGATTTCGGACACAGCCGTTATCTTTCATTGTTCCCTTCGCCAAATGCATTCCAAATAGCTACATTATGGCACACAAGTGCCCTGCTCTCTCCAAAGTCCCCACATCAAGGGCTCTGTCCTTCAAAGGGTGTAGGGCATAGGGATGCTCACTTCCGCTTGGAATTCGCCAGGGTGAAAACGGCTGCAGCAATGTAAATTATATTAGAAACATGGGTCTATGTGTTCATCCTTGCATGTGTTGGCTGCTTCTCAATATCCCTCCTCGTTTCCTCGCTCCTCCGTCCTCCATCCTATGACCCGGAAACCGATCGAGCTCAGCCATCTTGAAGGACATCTCAATTCTCTAATTGCACCGCGAGGAGGCGAGGAACGAGGAGTGAGGAGGCTTCCTGAGGAGTTATGAGCGAGGATATACAGGTGCTGGTCATATAATTAGAATAGCAACAAAAAGTTGATTTATTTCACTAATTCCATTCAAAAAGTGAAACTTGTATATTATATACACACAGACTGATATATTTCAAATGTTTATTTCTTTTAATTTTGATGACTATAACTGACAACTAAGGAAAATCCCAAATTCAGTATCTCAGAAAATTAGAATATTTTTAGAAATCTTGGCCAACTGAAAAGTATGAACATGAAAAGTATGAGCTTGTACAGCACTTAATACTTAGTTGGGGCTCCTTTTGCCTGAATTACTGCAGCAATGCGGCGTGGCATGGAGTCGATCAGTCTGTGGCACTGCTCAGGTGTTATGAGAGCCCAGGTTGCTCTGATAGTGGCCTTTAGCTCTTCTGCATTGTTGGGTCTGGCATATCGCATCTTCCTCTTCACAATACCCCATAGATTTTCTATGGAGTTAAGGTCAGGCAAGTTTGCTGGCCAATTAAGAACAGGGATACCATGGTCCTTAAACCAGGTACTTGTAGCTTTGGAACTGTGTGCAGGTGCCAAGTCTTGTTGGAAAATGAAATCTGCATCTCCATAAAGTTGGTCAGCAGCAGGAAGCATGAAGTGCTCTAAAACTTCCTGGTATACGGCTGCGTTGACCTTGGACCTCAGAAAACACAGTGGACCAACACCAGCAGATGACATGGCAACCCAAACCATCACTGACTGTGGAAACTTTACACTGGACCTCAATCAACGTGGATTGTGTGCCTCTCCTCTGTTCCTCCAGACTCTGGGACCCTGATTTCCAAAGGAAATGCAAAATTTACTTTCATCAGAGAACATAACTTTGGACCACTCAGCAGCAGTCCAGTCCTTTTTGTCTTTAGCCCAGGCGAGACACTTCTGACGCTGTCTGTTGTTCAAGAGTGGCTTGACACAAGGAATGCGACAGCTGAAACCCATGTCTTGCATACATCTGTGAGTAGTGGTTCTTGAAGCACTGACTCCAGCTGCAGTCCACTCTTTGTGAATCTCCCCCACATTTTCTATTTGTTTCACAATCCTCTCCAGGGTGCGGTTATCCCTATTGCTTGTACACTTTTTTCTACCACATCTTTTCCTTCCCTTCGCCTCTCTATTAATGTGCTTGGGCACAGAGCTCTGTGAACAGCCAGCCTCTTTTGCAATGACCTTTTGTGTCTTGCCCTCCTTGTGCAAGGTGTCAATGGTCGTCTTTTGGACAACTGTCAAGTCAGCAGTCTTCCCCATGATTGTGTAGCCTACAGAACTACAGGTCCTTCTCAAAAAATTAGCATATTGTGATAAAAGTTCATTATTTTCCATAATGTAATGATAAAAATTAAACTTTCATATATTTTAGATTCATTGCACACCAACTCAAATATTTCATGTCTTTTATTGTTTTAATACTGATGATTTTGGCATACAGCTCATGAAAACCCAAAATTCCTATCTCAAAAAATTAGCATATCATGAAAAGGTTCTCTAAACGAGCTATTAACCTAATCATCTGAATCAACTAATTAACTCTAAACACCTGCAAAAGATTCCTGAGGCTTTTAAAAACTCCCAGCCTGGTTCATTACTCAAAACCGCAATCATGGGTAAGACTGCCGACCTGACTGCTGTCCAGAAGGCCATCATTGACACCCTCAAGCGAGAGGGTAAGACACAGAATGAAATTTCTGAACGAATAGGCTGTTCCCAGAGTGCTGTATCAAGGCACCTCAGTGGGAAGTCTGTGGGAAGGGAAAAGTGTGGCAAAAAACGCTCAAAACGAGAAGAGGTGACCGGACCCTGAGGAAGATTGTGGAGAAGGACCGATTCCAGACCTTGGGGGACCTGCGGAAGCAGTGGACTGAGTCTGGAGTAGAAACATCCAGAGCCACCGTGCACAGGAAATGGGCTACAGGTGCCGCATTCCCCAGGTCAAGCCACTTTTGAACCAGAAACAGCGGCAGAAGCGCCTGACCTGGGCTACAGAGAAGCAGCACTGGACTGTTGCTCAGTGGTCCAAAGTCATTCGGAAATCAAGGTGCCAGAGTCTGGAGGAAGACTGGGGAGAAGGAAATGCCAAAATGCCTGAAGTCCAGTGTCAAGTTCCCACAGTCAGTGATGGTCTGGGGTGCCATGTCAGCTGCTGGTGTTGGTCCACTGTGTTTTATCAAGGGCAGGGTCAATGCAGCTAGCTATCAGGAGATTTTGGAGCACTTCATGCTTCCATCTGCTGAAAAGCTTTATGGAGATGAAGATTTCGTTTTTCAGCACGACCTGGCACCTGCTCACAGTGCCAAAACCACTGGTAAATGGTTTACTGACCATGGTATTACTGTGCTCAATTGGCCTGCCAACTCTCCTGACCTGAACCCCATAGAGAATCTGTGGGATATTGTGAAGAGAAAGTTGAGAGACGCAAGACCCAACACTCTGGATGAGCTTAAGGCCGCTATCGAAGCATCCTGGGCCTCCATAACACCTCAGCAGTGCCACAGGCTGATTGCCTCCATGCCACGCCGCATTGAAGCAGTCATTTCTGCAAAAGGATTCCCGACCAAGTATTGAGTGCATAACTGAACATAATTATTTGAAGGTTGACTTTTTTTGTATTAAAAACACTTTTCTTTTATTGGTCGGATGAAATATGCTAATTTTTTGAGATAGGAATTTTGGGTTTTCATGAGCTGTATGCCAAAATCATCAGTATTAAAACAATAAAAGACCTGAAATATTTCAGTTGAATATTGCAATGAATCTAAAATATATGAAAGTTTAATTTTTATCATTACATTATGGAAAATAATGAACTTTTATCACAATATGCTAATTTTTTGAGAAGGACCTGTAGACTGAGAGACCATTTAAAGGCCTTTGCAGGTGTTTTGAGGTAATTAGCTGATTAGAGTGTGGCACCAGATGTCTTCAATATTGAACCTTTTCACAATATTCTAATTTTCTGAGATACTGAATTTGGGATTTTCCTTAGTTGTCAGTTATAATCATCAAAATTAAAAGAAATAAACATTTGAAATATATCAGTCTGTGTGTAATGAATGAATATAATATACAAGTTATGCTTTAATGTATGCAGTTTAAATAAACTTTACATCTCACATATTTATAAAAAAAAAATTAAATAACCAAACTTTAACAACATATGGGTAGATCCCTCGAGTGCAGATGATGACGCTTTGAAGTGACGCTAAAGGGAGCGAGGATATCATTTCACTTGATTCAATTCCTCCGTCCTCGCTTCTTTTCCTTGTTTCCTTCCCTCGCATCCTGAAGGTGTGGAGCTAAGACGCGAGGAAAGGAAGCGACGAAAGGAAACGAGGATGCATAAATAAGAATTGAGAAGCACCCGTTGTGTTTCTGTCTGTGGCCTGATTGCCTGTCAGCATTGCTGGGCAACTCATTGCTCTGACAAGTTAATCAGGCCAAACTCACCTGATACTCATCATCTCTCCCTATATCCAAAGAGTTTAGAACACTGATACTTTTTTGGGGAACAGCCACTAGATGGCGCAGCCGCCATTATGGGGTGAAAATACTAACTGGACCATAGAATCCTTCACATCAGGCACCCAAAATCTGCGAATTTCACTGCCAAATCAGAAGCGCAATAGAACATTTTTCAAATTAAATCATCAGTGTCAGGATATGTAAATAATTCATCTTGATTATGATGCAGTTCATGTGGAAGCCACAGGGTGGGGCAGTTCAATAAAAGTACAAGTGATTAGCAGAAAACCTATAAGAGGTCTGTCTTGTATGCTCCATAAATAAACATCAAAACATGGTGTCAGAAGTAAATTAGTAAGGCGATCAACAGTGTTGCAAACATGGAAGGACTTAAGCCACCTGCTGGACTTGATCTACAGCACGGGAACCTGTCGGAAAATTGGAGAAGATTTCGACAAAGGTTTGAGCTATATCTAACAGCTATCGGAGGAGCTGACAAGTCAGCTAAGGCAGTGGTTCCCAAACCTGTCCTGGAGGACCCCCAGCCCTGCACATTTTGTATGTCTCCCTCATCTATCACACCTGATTCAACTCATGAGCTCATTAGTAGAGACTGCAAGACCTGAAATGGGTATGTCAGAAATAGGGAGACATACAAAATGTGCAGGGCTGGGGGTCCTCCAGGACAGGTTTGGGAACCACTGAGCTAAGGTACAGTCCTCGTTATTTCTTCATGTTGCCGAAGAGGCAGTGGAAGTGTACAATATCTTCACTTTTGAAGAAGAAGATGATAAAGAAAAGCTGATGAAATTATGGAAAAATTTGAAAACTACTGTAACCCCAAGAAGAACATAACCTTTGAAAGGTACACGTTTTTCACGTGTGTGCAAGGGGACATGCCATTCAGCCAGTATCTCACTGAATTAAAGCTAAGGGCAAAATCATGTGAATTCGGACAATTACAAGAATCCCTTATTAGAGATCGAGTTGTCTGTGGAATCACTTCGGATATAATGAGAGAAATATTGTTAAGAGAGGTTGACATTACTCTCGAAAAAGCAACCAAGCTTTGCGTCGCTGCAGAAACATAAAGCACAAATTAAAAAAATGCATGAGGAGGCAAAGCAAGCACGTTTGATTGCAAACGATGTGGAACTGAGCATACATCGCATACATGTCCTGTGTATGGCAAACAATGTAAAAATTGCAAGAAGATGAACCACTTTGCCACGATGTGTAGATCGCGGAAAGTGCACGCAGTAGATGATGACGTCACGGATCAGCAAGCAAGTCTTTTCGTGGGAGCTGTGCACGCGAACACACAGTCACAAGCAGAGGAATGGACTATCGAAATGAAACTGGAGCGCAAAACTGTCAAATTCAAACTTGATACTGGCGCACAGGCCAATGTAATTCCTTACAGTTTACTACAGAGAACAGGCAAACAGAACATACTTAAACCAACAAATGTAAAGCTGTCAACATACACTGGAGACAAAATACCTGTGAAAGGAAAGTGCAACTGGACAGTGAAATACAAGAAGAAAAGTTATTTCCTGGAATTCATTGTTGTAAAATCAGATGCCAAACAAATACTAGGAATTAAAGCATGTGAACAAATGGGGCTCATCAAGAGAGTGATGGCACTGAATAAAAGTGAAGAAATAGATATTTTCAAAGAGTATGCTGATGTGTTTGAGGGCATAGGCTGTCTGGAAGGGGAACACACCATTCGAATTGATGAGAGTGTGACACCAAATGTACACCCACCCAGAAAGATTCCTGTCACTTTAAGGGAAAAATTAAGAACAGAACTGTACAGGATGGAAAAAATGAAAGTGATAGCAAAAATCAAAGAGCCTACGCAGTGGGTAAACCCAATAGTGATTGTAGAGAAGTCTAATGGAAAATTAAGAATCTGCTTAGATCCACGTGATCTAAATACAGCAGTAATGAGGGAACACTACCAGCTACCAACTGTTGAGGAAATAACCTGCAGACTGTCGAAAGCCAAAAACTTTACAGTGCTGGACGCAAGTTAATTTTTTTGGCAACTCAAATTAGATGAAGCCAGTTCTCGCCTCTGTACGTTCAACACTCCTTTTGGCCGTTACAGATTCCTCCGTCTTCCTTTTGGAATTAATTCGGCACCAGAAGTGTTCCACAGGACATTGGGACAACTGTTTGAAGGAATTGAAGGCGTTGAGACGTACATTGATGACCTTTTGATCTGGGGAGAGACAAAAGAACAGCATGATGAAAGATTGAGACAAGTGCTAGAGAGAGCAAGAATCAAAAACTTCAAGCTGAATAAAGAAAAATGCAAAGTGTGCCTGGAGGAAATCAAATACCTGGGTCATGTTTTTTCAAAAGAAGGTCTGAAACCTGATCAGAGCAAGATTGAGGCTGTAAAGAAAATGCCAACACCTGAATGCAAAAAAGATGTGGAGCGATTTCTGGGAATGGTCACGTTCCTAGCAAAGTTCATTCCAAACATGTCACAACACACTGAGCCATTACGTGGACTAACTAGAGTATGTGCATGGAAGAGAAATTAATGTGGAGTCAGATCACAAGCCACTTGAAGTGATAATGAAAAATCCATTGAACAGTGCTCCAGCTAGAATACAGAGACTGTTAATGAGACTGCAGAAATATCAAGTGAACGTACAGTATAGGCCAGGAAAGGAGATGCATATTACAGATGCATTGTCCAGAGCTTACTTACCAGTGACCGGCTCACTTGATAAAGAAGTAGAAGCTCAGGTGCACATGGTGATCTCCAATTTGCCTGTGTCAAGTGAGAAATTAGAAGAATTCAAAAAAGAAACAAAGAGTGATAAGACGCTGATTAAACTCACAGAGACAGTCCTGAATGGATGGCCGAAGACAAAGAGTCAAGCTGCAAAAGAAATACAAATGTATTGGAATTACAGAGAGGAAATTTCAGTAGTGGATGGTGTTTTATTCAAAGGAGAACGACTCATTGTTCCTGCAGCAATGAGAGCTGAAATGCTTAAGCGAATTCACGAAAGTCACTTGGGCATTGAAAGCTGCAGACGTAGAGCGAGAGAAGTACTCTTTTGGCCTGGAATGTCGAAAAGTATCACAGAAATGGTGAACAGCTGTGACGTGTGTAGGACTCATCAGAAACGACAAACCAGAGGGCCGTTACATCAACACAGTGTTCCAGAAAGACCCTGGCAAAAGATAGGTGTTGACCTATTCAACTTTGGCCAGCAGGAGTATCTACTCTTAGTGTATTACTACTCCAAGTTCATCGAGGTAGAATGGCTAAAGTCAGACACAAGAAGTGCAACAGTCATCACCCATCTTAAGTCACAATTCGCTAGACATGGAATTCCTGAGACAGTGATTTCAGATAACGGACCTCAATTCAGCTCGCGTGAATTCCAAGCTTTTGCAAAAGAGTGGGAGTTTTCTCACAAAACATCAAGCCCCCACCATGCTCAATCGAATGGAATGGCTGAAAGAGTACAAACCGTTAAGCTCATGCTAAAAAAAGCTAATGTAGATGGAAAGGATCCGTATTTGTCTTTGCTGAACCTTAGGAGTACACCATTGGAAGACATTGGAGCATCACCAGCCCAACTGTTGATGGGTCGACGCGTGAGAACAAGACTTCCAACAGTGTCACAAATGTTGAAACCCTGTATGGTCTCTAACACAGTGCGGCAGTTGTTAGAAAAAAAGGCAACAAAAACAGAAAGAATACTTTGATCAAGGAACAAGGGTGCTTCAGAAACTTCAGATTGGCGACAGTGTCAGAATATGGCAAGATGGCATATGGAAACCAGCTCAAGTAACTGAACTTTCTGATCAGCCCAGATCCTATGTTGTACAGACGCCTGATGGACAGATGTATAGACGGAACAGAAAGTTTCTGATGCAGTCAATGGTGAAAAATAACATGACCAAGGACAGGGACAATCAAAATGTGACACAGCAGAATTTATGTGACAATGCCGATGAACCATGTGAAGTGGACATTCAAAACAAAAAACAACAAAGAAATGCTAGTCCTACAGAGCTTTCAAGTCTCCCAACCAAAACAGCAAGTGGATGTATTGTCACCAAGCCAAGAAGCCTTGAGGAGTAGCTATGAACTTTGTGATGATTGTTGAGGTGCAATAGTTTAAAGGACAATAGTTTAAAGTTTAAAGAAGCCGTTAAGGTAAAAAGGCAAGAGAAGAAAATAAAAATGTTTTTTTTTTTTTTTTTTGAAAAAGAAATGTAAAAACGTGTTTATAAACAAGAAAGATGTTATGTGTTAATAATAAAAAAAAAAAGTCAAAAGGGGGGATGTCAGGATATGTAAATAATTAATCTTGATTATGATGCAGTTCATGTGGAAGCCACAGGGTGGGGCAGTTCAATAAAAGTACAAGTGATTTGCAGAAAACCTATAAGAGGTCTGTCCTGTATGCTCCATAAATAAACATCAAAACAATCAGTAAATGTTATGGCACCTCCAGTCTTATATACGATTTATTTTACCAGTTGTGGAATCCAACCATTCAACCATCTGAGGTAACATAGTTAGCCTACTTTATTATTTCCATTTTATGCAACTTTACACATTTATAATAGTAAATTAATAAATTTAAGATCATCATGTTTGCAGCGAACAATATATTTCAGACCTAGTGGAGTAATAGTAATAATAGTATCACTCCACTAGGTCTGAATTGAAATATTGTATGTTTAATGGATCACGCTACAAACAAAATGATCTTATAATACATGATGCATTGCTGTGTCCATTATCCCATAGGCTAATTCCCACTTTTGGACACTTTTGCTTTAATGGACATTAGACAACACTGCAAAATCAAGCTGAACATTCCCAATTTGTCTGATGCATGTCTTTAATTTAATTTCATATGTTGGTATTAATTCAGTGTTAATAAGCCTAATGCTAATTCTAGATCTTTTAAAGAATTTTAACCCAAACTGACTGGGTTTCTAGAGAGTAAAAAGGTTTTGTGAAAAAAGTGGAAGACTTAAACACAAAGTCTGTAAAATAAACTGTTAAAAGGATTTGATGATCACTAGTGATAGTATTTTATTCTGTGTTGTCATCATTTAAGTTTGATTTCAGCTTTAAAGGTGGTACAGAGGATCTTTTCGTCGACTGATTTTTTTAAATGAGCGCATGCGTAAGATGATCGCGTAAACGATTGGCTGATGTTTTTAAGGCCCTACCTCGTGCACAGATGATGTATATTAATAATATTCCTTTCAGTGCACCTAATAAATAGTCTTTTATCAGTTAGTAAAGACAGTTTCAAGTAATATTGCAAAAATGTATAAAACAAAACATCCTATTTAGCACCTTTAATATACTTTTTTTTTTTTTAACAAAGCAGCTGATATTGCCATAGAAACTAGTGGACTGCCGAGTCGCTTTCACCACAAAATGGCGGAAACGCAGGGCTGCTGCTGGGCGCCGGTGTTGCAATGGAACGTTCTATTGAGTGTCGCTTCTTGTTAGTGTATATTCTTTGCTATCCCTGTAACAGACATCTTTACATCATGACACCGTGAAAAACTGAAATAAAATAAAATTACATTTAGATGCATAATGTTTGAGTGTATTTCTGTCCATACCACAGTTTACAAGTTTGTAGCGTATTAAATTGTATCAACACACAAAGCACATTAACTTGCGAATTAACAGATGAAATCCAAAAAATAAACAATACTCTTAATGTCTCTTAATGTGTGCGACATTAAGAGACATTTGGAGACATTTTTTTTCTGAACAAATTCTTCTCTCCTCTTAGTTCGTGTACATCTCGTGGTTCTGATATTCACCCAGCTAGCTAGATCACATGACAGGTTACAACTCTACACAATGTTCACCTGTAGGTGTCGCTATTACCAAGTATCGCAATACTCAAAATACAATTTCCAAATGAACATTCATAATACATTACACAACACTAGTAATACACAAAATACCCTTTCACAAAGTAAATAACTGAAATATTTAGAAAGAAAATACACCTTTACCTGTGACAGCTACAATCCCTTGTGTTGCAGTCGGTCTTTGTCAGATCATTGTTTGGTTCATGTCTGCCATTTCTGTTGCTGTCCTGTGTCAAGTTCCTGTTCCAGTTTTGTTTAGCCTCTCGCGCATGTTGGATTACCTGCAGCTCTTGGATTCTCTCTGGATTTACCGTTTGATATCCAGCCCACTGCAGTATGTTCCTCGCTGCCAAAGCCTGTCAGCTCCCACCTGCAATCTGCAACATCTGACCATCTCTCTACTGTGTTCATATTTTCTATTATTAATAAACTCATTGATTGAATTTGCTTGTGGATCCCATTTTTATTTCCGTGACATAAACATCTTCTAGCAAACCCCATAAACAAAATGATGAACCTGTAAAGCCTGGGATACACTGCATGATTTTAGCAATCCTATAAGATCATTACAAATCACACTGTGTGACATGGATCTATTAAACTTGGGTATGGCATGCTTGTAGACTGTACGATGATGACACCTATTGACTCGTAGGCTACAATGCAAGTTTCTATAGAAGAATAAAACGTCAGCATGTGCTAGTGGTAAACAAAAAGAACATGTTGAATCACACTTTGGCAGTTGTAGTTTTTATGTGTGCTGAAAAAAAAAAGGAAGCGGTGAAAGAAGAAGGGAAAATAACTTGAGGTAAGCAGTTTTAAGTTTTAGCACCATGTCGTGTTGATTTCACGTCAGTAGACGTAGGTCGTAGCAGCAAACACACTGTGCGATGATCATGTCAGAAAATTATCGTAGGCTTTCTTTGGTCGCAAGACTGAGAATACGGCCATCTTTGAACCTCTCTCACTGTATGACATAGGACCACAGATTAAGACCCAGGTAAAAAAGAAGTACATTTCTATAATATACTTAAAGTGCTCCATTTTCGTGCACTAATTTTGTACTTAATATACAAAAAATTCTTCTTTAGTACTTCTTAAGATCATCTTAAGAACATCTAAGTGTACTCAACTGTGCTATTTTGAGACACCATGAAATATGAACTAAAATGTGCTTTTAATATACTATCTCTGTATAATGAGTTATAATAAGTGTAATGAGTTCTTGAATAAGGAAGGAAGAGGACGGGGTCGACTTTGACTGCTGACTGAGTTTATTATGAAAAACGTCCAACACAAAGTCTGTGCAATGCACAACAACAAAACAAATAATCCACAAAGGGCTTCACTCCAGTATTGGTAAATCTCATCCACAAGGGCTTCACTCCAGCAACGGTAAATATCCACAGTAGGGCTTCACTCCAGTGTTCCTCAGTCAGAAGTCCTTCTCTCTCTCGGTGCAAATTTACGCAAGTTAGTTCCCCTGTTATACAGCCGGCTCTGTCTGTTCTGGGCTTGTAACAAATTCTCCGTTGATAGCCGCCCCAAAGTGTGGAGTTTTGCTCTCAAGTCCATTACATACTGAATTTCATTTTTACTCTGAGATGGACCGTCCTCCCAAGTTTCTCTTAGGACATCCAGTACCCCGCGGGGCTGGCGTCCGTAGAGAAGCTTGAAGGGGGAAAACCCCGTGGAGGCTTGCAGGACCTCTCGCACAGCGAACAACAGGGGTTCTAACCATTTATCCCAATTTTTGGCGTCTTCATGAACGAATTTACGAATCATGGTTTTAAGCGTGCGATTAAAACGTTCGACCAGCCCGTCAGTTTGTGGGTGAAAGACGCTGGTACGGATCGTTTTAATGCCCAACAATTCATAAAGTTTGCGTAACGTACGTGACATAAACGCCGTGCCCTGATCAGTGAGGATTTCTTTTGGAATCCCCACCCGGGAGATTAGACTAAACAGTGCGTCCGCAACACTCTTAGCGGAAATGTTGCGGAGGGCCACTGCTTCAGGATATCGCGTTGCATAATCCACAATGACTAATGCAAAGCGATGTCCCCCAGCTGATCGCTCTAATGGCCCAATGAGGTCCATACCAATTCTCTCGAAGGGGACCTGCAATAATGGAAGGGGGCGCAAAGGCGCTTTTGGGGTGGCCGGTGGATTTACCAATACTGGAGTGAAGCCCTTTGTGGATTATTTGTTTTGTTGTTGTGCATTGCACAGACTTTGTGTTGGACGTTTTTCATAATAAACTCAGTCAGCAGTCAAAGTCGACCCCGTCCTCTTCCTTCCTTATTCAAGAACTCATTACACTGGTGCCGAAACCCGGGAAGGAAGAAGGAGGCTGGAACCGGCGAACGTTGAACAAAACTTTAATTCAAAATAAATAAATACAAAATGAAAGTAATGCCGGCAGACCCTCGCGGACGTCTGCCGGCCACACAAACTTAATAAAACATAAAATAAAGTCCAGGCCTGGTCCTCTCTCGTCCTTCACTGTCGTCGCTCCTCCTTTTATGCTCCCGGAGCTCCTCCGTGAGGGACTCAAGGCCGGTGCGCCTCACAGGTGACGATCATTAACACTCGCGTCACTGGCCTCGCGCCGTTCCCTCACGGCTCTCGCCCGCCCTGCTCGTCACATACCCCCATGGCCCCTCGCAGGCCGGGGGGTACTCCCGAGACTGCGCTCTACTCCCCCCCAGGGCCTGTCTCGGCGGCCACAGCACCTGGGGGTAAGGACAGACGAGACGAGAGAAAGGAGACGGAAGCAAGGGGAGCGACAGAACGAGAGAGGGGAGAGAGGAAAAAGAGAAAAAAAAATTCTTGGTCCGGTTCCCAGACACACTGCCGCTCAGTCCTCAGCCAGCCGAGAGGCTTTTCCTCGTGGTGCCATGCGATGGCACTGGACGCTCGGTGGACGGCCCGATCCTCGACCGCCTCCTGGCGGCCGGCGATGGCTCCTTCGGCTGAGGGCAGCTGGCAGCGAGTCCCCCGTCCCCTGCTCCTCCCCTTCATGGCGGACGGTAACAGGCTCCGGCCCACGGCGGACGGCGGCGACTCCTCCGCTCCCTCCAGGACGGCAGCCACCCCACCTCGTCCCAGGAGCACGGCATCCGGGTCTCCGTCCCACCTTTCACAAGGCTCCAGTACCACCGCCTCGGGCAGCCTCTCGCGGTCTTCACTCCCGCGCTGCCCGAACTCCGCAGCACCGCGATCCCCCTCAGCAGCGAGGGCTCTCAGACAGCATGTCCCTCCTTCCTCCCGGGTTTCGGCACCAATGTAACACAGTTCGTATATACGGGAAGAAGGAGGCGGGAACCGGCGAACGTTCAACAAAACTTTAATATAAAATAAACAAAGAACAAAACGAAAGTAATGCCGGCAGACCCTCGCGGACGTCTGCCGGCCACACAAACATAATAAAACATAAAATAAAGTCCAGGCCTGGTCCTCTCTCGTCCTTCACTGTCGTCGCTCCTCCTTTTATGCTCCCGGAGCTCCTCCGTGAGGGACTCAAGGCCGGTGCGCCTCACAGGTGACGATCATTAACACTCGCGTCACCGGCCTCACGCCGTTCCCTCACGGCTCTCGCCCGCCCTGCTCGTCACAATGACATCTTACCCGAGTAATATTTTCTACTTTTAATAAACTCATTGATTGCATTTGCTTGAGGATCCCATTTTTATTTCTGTGACATAAACGTCTTTTAGTAGACCCCATAAACAAAATGATGAACCTGTAAGTTGGCTTAATAGAGGCCCTTTAAACAACTGAAAATAGATCACTACACACTTTTTACATTTCTTTATCCTGATAGGAATCTAATTCTTAAATATCATTTGATGACACATTACCAGAGTATTTTGACTTCATTTGGAGCTCTTTCCAAGTTGTGTTGCATGAGGTTGGAAGCAAAACATAACCCCTTTAAGCCACAGGCCCAAGTAATATGCAACCAAATATTTCAAAAACTCTGGTTCATAAACATCAGATTGGTTGTATGCTACTACAAGAGTCATGGGCCACAAAGAGCTTATGAAGCATCAACAAGATCTCATTATTGAATGGTATAATTCAGGTGAAGGCTACAACAAATGCCCAAGACATTGGATAGACGATGGAACGCAGTGAAGACAGTCATCAACAAGTGAGGAAAGTATGGCACAACAGTAACATCAAGAACAGGGCATCCCTCCAAAATTGATAAGACAGAGAGAAAACTGGTCAGGGAGGCTGTCAAGAGGCCTACAGCAAACATTAAAAGAGTTGCAGCTCTTTCTGGCAAGTACTGGTTGCTCCATACATGTGACAACTATCACCCATATTCTCCATATGTCAGGGCTATGGGGCAGAGACAAATCAACAAAAGAATGGCTTCAGCAAAGAAAAATGGAATGGCCCAGCCAGAGCCCAGACTTGAATCCTATAGAGAAACAGCAAGGAGACCTGAAGGCATTTTGCAGGAGATGCCCTCACAATTTAACAGATCTGTAACATTTTTGCAAACAGAAGTAGGAAAAATAAGTCAAGATGTTCCAAGCAAAAAGACTCCTATCTAAATAGACTGAGTGCTGTAATAAAACCAAAGTGTGCTTCAACTAGTTCAGGGGTGTGCTTACTGCATTGTTATTTGAAAAACATTACTGCATTACGTTTTTTTTCCCTCTGGTTTTCAGTAGCACTGTATAGGTTGTAATTTTTACATTAATATAATATAATTGTCATGTTCTGTTTGTTTTTAGTTTCCTTTTCATGGACTTTTAGTTTGTTACTGTTTCCTTTGTTCTAGTTTACCACCAGTCATCTTTTACCATGGACATTCATTAATGAGCACACTGTCTGTAGTCTGTAGTTCATAGGCACTGTGTATTTAAGTTCCTCTTGGTTTTCTATTCCTTTGTTGGGTATTGTCGTGTTGTTGTGTTCATGCTGTCACGTTGCCTTCTCAGTGGATGATCTGTGTTTATTTTGTTTAAATAAATACCTTTTTGTTATTAGAAACTTTTTGGACTCTTATCTTGTGTTATCTTGGATTTTGTGGATGATTTCCTGGAACTATGCCATCAGGTATGTTGGGACGAGTGCACTTTAAATATGCACTTTTGGAGTGGGCTTATCAACAAACTGCTCCAAATAATGCTCGTAGGGAATGACAACTGCTCATTTGTTGAATACATCGAGTATGCCCTGTTTGTGGCTGTCCACACACTGTAGAGGAGGAAGCTCTAGCACAGACATTAAGCCAGAACCCACCGCAGACTGGGAGCTCATGTCTGCCACGATGAATGAGCCAGAACCTGAGACAAGGACAGAGCCTACCATCGCCCTGGAGCCCGAGCCCTAGTGTAAGTCTGACCAGGTGTGTGAGGCATCACCACTGTGTATCGCCGTGGGACTTTTGTTGGAAAAGAGGGAATGGAGGAAAACCCCAACCACAATCCCGCTGCTGAGGGTGAGCTAAAAGTGGCCTCTGAGGAATATAAATATATAAATATAAATATATAAATATTCTGTTCTGCTAAATCTCCCATCCCCGCTGGTCCCGCCCAGCATTAAGTCTTCTGTGTTGGCATCATCGCTAGTCCTGCCCAGCACCAAGATTCCTGTCTCTTAATCATCGCTGCTGGTCCTGCCCAGCTCGAAATATTCTGCGTCTTCGTCAATGCTGGTCCTGCCCAGCAGAAAGCCTGTTTCGTCGCCCTATTCAAAGTTGATGTCATCATCACTGATC
>RJVU01017312.1:5287501-5324238 GCA_003731715.1 Anabarilius grahami
CAGTCCACCAGCTCCGCCTCTGCTGGTTCCCTTCAGCTCCTCGTCTTCTCTTCTATCACCATTCTGTTGTTGTATGGATAAGCCTCAGGTCTTTCGGTTTCCAGCATCGCTTGGGCAAGTGGATTCTCTGGCTCCGCCTCCAGCTGGTGACCCCGTCACTCCACTTCGGTCTGTCAACCTATCAGCTCCACCTTGGCTCCTCCCTCCCTCGATACATTGTCCTTACAGCTCCACCGGGTTCCTTTGTCCCTCTGGCTCTGCCTTGGTCAGACGTCAGCCTGCCTGCACCAGAGCCCCCACCCTCCTCAGTTGGACTTTTACAGAGCAAGGATGCGCATTTCTGTGGCGCGTTAGATAGCACTGCGTTAGAAGAGAAATTATGTTTTCAGTTCTTTGACTTCATATAGAAGAGACTCAAAAAAGACACGCAGAACATTAAACTTCATAAAAAAGGCTGCTAAGTAGCCTGCTGCATGACTGTATTTAAGTTAGTGTATTTCAGTTCCTCCTGGTTTTCTGTTCCTTTGTCAGGTGTTATTGTGTTCACGCTGTCCACCCTGTTAATGCTCATCAGTGCATAACCTTTGTTTATTTTGTTTAAATACATATCTTTTTCTTATTAGAACCTTTTTGGAATATATCTTCATGGGGACTAAACATTACAATAATATCTAACAATATAACATCTGATATGATTTACTGTAAAATCGCTTGACAAACTGAACTCTCATTTTGAATTAATCTATACTACTTTAAACTGTTGGAAACACTTCTTTTGTCTTTGACCAGGTATTTTGTTCAGGTCGATTGTTTTGTTTTGCTGAGCAGAACAACTTAGGTCAATGCATGAGCTATATGTGCATGATGGTTATTTCTTTCATATGTTATGAACATTCACTATATTGCCAAAAGTATTGGGACACCCCTCCAAATCATTGAATTCAGGTGTTCCAATCACTTCCATGGCCACAGGTGTATAAAATCAAGCACCTAGGCAGGCAGACTGCTTCTACAAACATTCTACAAAGAATGGGTCACTCTCAGGAGCTCAGTGAATTCAAGCATGGTACAGTGATAGGTTTCCACCTGTGCAATAAGTCCATTCGTGAAATTTCCTCACTACTAAATATTCCACGGTCAACTGTTTGTGGTATCATAACAAAGTGGAAGCAATTGGGAACAACAGCAGCTCAGCCATGAAGTGGTAGGCCACGTAAAATCACAGAGTGGGGTCAGTGCATGCTGAGGCGCACTGTGCGCAGAAGTCGGCAACTTTCTGCAGAGTCAATTGCTACAGACCTCCAAACTTCGTGTGGCCTTTAGATTAGCTCAAGGACAGTGTGTAGAGAGCTTAATGGGTTTCCATGGCCGAGCAGCTCCATCCAAGCCTTACATCACCAAGTGCAATGCAAAGCGTCAGATGCAGTGGTGTAAAGCACGCCGCCACTGGACTCTAGAGCAGTGGAGACGTGTTCTCTGGAGTGACGAATCACGCTTCTCTGTCTGGCAATCTGATGGACGAGTCTGGGTTTGGTGGTTGCCAGGAGAACGGTACTTGCCTGACTGCATTGTGTCAAGTGTAAAGTTTGGTGGAGGGGGATTATGGTGTGGGGTTGTTTTTCAGGGGTTGTTTTTCAGGGGTTGGGCTTGGCCCCTTAGTTCCAGTGAAAGGAACTATTAATGCTTTCCCAACTCTTAATTTCATGCTCCCAACTTTGTGGGAATAGTTTGGGGATGGCCCCTTCTTGTTCCAACATGACTGCACATCAGTGCACAAAGCAAGGTCCATAAAGACATGGATGAGCGAGTTTGGTGTAGAGGAACCTGACTGGCCTGCACAGAGTCCTGACCTCAACCTGACAGAACACCTTTGGGATGAATTAGAGCGGAGACTGCGAGCCAGGCCTTTTTGTCAAAATCACTGCCTGACCTCACAAATGCGCTTATAGAAGAATGGTAAAAAATTCCCATAAACACACTCCTAAACCTTGTGGAAAGCCTTCCCAGAAGAGTTGAGGCTGTTATAGCTGCAAAGGGTGGGCAAACTCCATATTAAACCATTTGGATTAAGAATGGGATGTCATTAAAGTTCATGTGCACGTAAAGGCAGGCGTCCCAAAACGTTTGGCACTGTAGTGTATTTTCAAGTTTAAAGTATATTTCTGAACAAAAGATTCGAAGCAGTGCAGAAATCGGCCATCACTAGATATTGTTGAAAAGCCATTGAACTCACATGAACTGTTTTAAATATGTTTTTAGTACCTTTCTGGGCACTGAAAGTGTAAATTAACTTGCTGGCTATAGCACCTAAACTCTGGAACAATCTTCCTAGCATTGTTCGGGAAGCAGACACACTCTGTCAGTTTAAATCTAGACTAAAAACACATCTCTTTGCTCTTGCANATATTGTTGAAAAGCCATTGAACTCACATGAACTGTTTTAAATATGTTTTTAGTACCTTTCTGGGCACTGAAAGTGTAAATTAACTTGCTGGCTATAGAGGCCTCACTGAGCCTTCGGATTTCATCAAAAATATCTTAATTTGTGTTCCGAAAATGAACGAAGGTCTTACGGGTGTAGAACGACATGAGGGTGAGTAATACATTTCACAGCACACACGTGTCAAACAACTTGTTACTGAGTATCTGTTTAAAGTTTCAATATAAAAGATGAATTAAAATTTTACATTGGTATGCTTTAATGAAATCACACAAAACCACTGAAGCACACTGTGTTCTTATTTAACATGGATTATTTAAATACTGTATGCTCATTCAATTGTTTTAAAACAAGTACATTAAAACATTTTAAACAAACACTTCATTTTAAACAATCATTCATAAAAAACATTATCCCCCAGTTTCACAGACAAGCCTTAAGCTAGTCCTAGACTAAAATGCATGTTTGAGCTGCTTTAACTGAAAGCAACTTGTCCTGACAGATCTTAAAATATGTCAGTGCCATTGTTTTGTCTCAAGATGCACACCAGTAATGTTTTTCTCTAGTGAACATTTATAAAAGCTAATTGAACTAAGGCCTAATCCTGGTTTAGGCTAAGCCCTGTCTGTCAAACTGGGCCTATAAAAACGTACTCTTTATAAAAAACATTCATAAAATTAAGCACTGAGAATAGAACGATGTCTGAAATAGTTTCCAGCATAAATTACCAACAAGTTCAACTCGCAAATTAACTTTCTGGCTATAGAGGCCTCACTGAGCCATCGGATTTAATCAAAAATATCTTAATTTGTGTTCCGAAGATGAACGAAGGTCTTACGGGTGTAGAACGACATGAGGGTGAGTAATAAATTACATTATTTTCATTTTTGGGTGAACTTACCCTTTAAGAGTTGAATTGGACATAATATATGTCATCCCTGAGCACACTCAGAACGTGTGTGGGAAATAACATTTTTTATAAGAGTGTAATGCAAAACTTGAGGTCAAGGCATCCTTTTAGAAAGGGGAACAATGACACATTGATGAAACTTAATGTGCACCAGAGGTAAGTTTTCTCTCTATAAATTAATACCTCTCTTTAGTTGGCATAAACCTTAATATTAAATCTTAATCTTTTTTAAATGTGTATTTAGCACAGCAAATAAAAAAGCAATATGCTCCAATTAGCAATATGAATTGATTTCAATAATCAAGTCAGTCAGTTTTCACAATTTAAAGGGGTCAGGAAATGTATTTTTATTATTATTATTTTATAATGTTTGCTGAGGTGCACTTATAATGTTAATATGATTTTTACATCAAATAATTGTCATAATTTAGAAATAAATGGCAATTTTCTACCCTGATTTTAGGCCTCTGATTTGAACGCTCTATTTGAAGGGGCGTGTCTGCTGTGAGGCTTCAGTGTAAATGCCCACTGCTGTGATTGGCTGACATTTTTGCAAATGAAACATGTGGAATCCTTTTGAATATTTTTACCACATATTTACTATTACAGCTGTCGAGATTAATGAATCGTGGAAAATGTTGATTATTGCATTATATTTAGATCTATTCCTATCACATGGAAGGTTGCAGTGATTAACATTGAGCAGATGACAGTCTGTTGATCGCATGAATGCTGTGATCTCGTCATTGCAAAGCAATTTCACACTCTCACAAATTGCTTTCACCATAACTAACAATGCAAAGTCAATAAATACAGCGGAGATTCATACATATCTCGAGCTGGAGATTCATTGTGTATTGTAAGAGCGTCACTATAACGGGAGTTTTGGCAAGTGTCATGCTGTGTGGTTGACAGGTTCAGTCATTATAAAGAGAGCGTTCTTTGGATACTAGGATTATTCATTATGAATTTAACTTTCATTACCGGTTTAAAAATGAAATACGTTACTTACAGTTTGCGGAGTCCTTGCTGATTCCAGAACAGTTGATTTCTGATCTTTGAGCAAAAGTTTTTGGGCAAAGCCAGTCTCGTATTGCGACTTGTTCTCGAAAGAGTCGCTGGTAAAATGTACAAACATGCATGTCAGCACTGTCGTGACTAGTATGTTCATTAAAAATAAACTGAATCCATTTTTCTCTGTTCTGATCCTTATGCAAAGAGGACGTTTTGAGTTATGGAACTTGCAGGATGTAATAATGATACAGAGACCTCTTATATTAGGGTGACCATATGTGCCATTTTCCCAGGACGCGTCCTGTCCAGGATTTCTAAATTGCCTAAAATGGCTTGAGCCCTTGCCTCTTTACTTGTGAAAGTGGTCATATCGATGTGCCCCCGGAACGCGATTTAGGAGCGCGATTTCTACATGGAGGTCTGTGCAAGCCACTGTTCTTATTGACAGTCTTCATGCAATAGATTAAAATGTTGTCGTATTTGCAATGCTTTGACAGTTCTCTGTAGATCCAGCCTTCTCGCAAGCCACGATTGGTTGATTATGTATAATGCATACTATTGGTCAAATTATTTTTCAGTCGTTACCTTCCGCAAATATGAAAACAAAACCAAAACTGGGACATTTTATGCAACTTAGAAATCCTGGACAGGACACGTCATGGGAAAATGGCACATATGGTCACCCTATCTTATATGCCAGGCAAAGAAAAATTTGATTTCTCATGCCATGACCCCTTTAAGAAATTATATAAAATCATAATGCATGTTAAATGACAAAAATATAGTATAATAAAATTATGCATTTGATGAAACTCTTGTATGGAATGATGATGCACAAGTGTTTCCATTACAAAAAGATATAGCAATTTGTCTGCAAAGGTAAACCTCTACCGGCGTACTGTCCTCGCAATGCATTGCTCTGCAAGGCTAGACAGTAAGCGTACATGAGGGATAGAACTCCAATGATGCCTCAAGGTGTAACTTTTCTTGATTTAATTGGAATTCCTCTTTATATTGTAAAACTGAAAATACAGAACATACAAAATACACACATCAATATACATATACACTAATAAAAGGCTAAACACAAAACAAACTGCTGGTAGGTACATTACACTTTTCTGAATGCAGCAATGACACTTTTAGAATATGAATTTACATGATATAGTGCATAGAAGTGTCCTTAATATGAAAATAACTTTAAATCACTTACAGACAAATAGTGTCCCAGGAACAGCAAAAAGAAAATAATTAGATGCACCATCTCTCAAGCGTGTGCTCTGGCTGCATCCTATTTTAACTAAACAAAATGGCTCACTAGATGGCAATGTTACTCAAACAATAACTTAAAAATAAAAGTCCTCAAAGTCATAAAGAAGGCAGCACAACTGGTGTTACATAAATGCCTTACATTTTCATATTCAAGCTTCTTAATTACTTCTTCATCAACGTTGCGCTTAATTAACAAATTTCTCAGCTAAGCATCCATGCTGAAAACAGGAAAATGAACTCAGTCAAGGTCCAAGTATGTCATTGCATCACTTCAATACTAACAATTCCTTAATATTGCAGATAAGTACGAGAAATACCATTTTATAAACAAATAACCTACACTTGCAGAGCTGGAACTTGAGATTTAGGGGTATGGAAAGAAATCAATCTGAAACTGAATTGCATGGTGCAGAACAAGAAAGAATATATAGCCTTTGAAATGATTCTATTTAAAATTACAAAACATTATAGCACAAACACTACACCATTTGCTGTATTCACACATTTTTACTGAATAAAATAGTATGGTGTACTAAACAATGTTTTCAAATATGTTAAATTATAGTATAGCATTAGTTTTTTGTTTTATAAAGTGATGATGATAGCTATTGACTTACCAATCAGCATAGCAAGACAGGATCTGTAACAGAAGTAGCCTACACAAAGAAGGCGGTACGGAAGATGAATAAAGAACCTATTAGGAGGTAATGATTAAAAAGTGCACACTATTTACTTAAAACGAGGGAACAAACTATTATATCATGTGCACAATTTACTTAAAACGAGGGAACTAATTAGTAAAATTAGGAAACAAATTAGTAAATCATGGGCATGATTTACTTTTTTTCCCCCCACATCATGTGCGGGGCTCCATAGATCTCTATCATCAAGGCCTAAAGTTAGAATCAACTGGAAGTCTACACTTGATTCTCAATTAGTAGAATCAAGTGCAAGAATATAATTAAAGAGGATGGCCACAAATATATATATAAAACCTCAAAAAACAGGTCTGGTTTGGTAATAAGTATTGAAGTATTGTCATGCCATGAACAAAAGAACTGCCTGAGCAACTCAAAAGGAAGGATGTTGACACTTATGAATCTACAGCAGAAAGAGATTTACAACCATTTCCAAGTTATTTAAAATCAACCATTCCACCAAACCACATTTCAGACCACATTTCTGGAGAGAATGAAATTGTTTCTATCAAAAGGAGACAATACCAGCTACTAAATATAAGAGTCTATTTATTTTTCCAAAAGAAGACAATACAATTTCTTCAGTCATTTATAAAAAGATTTCAAAGCAATTTTGTGTTATCAAATAAATGATAACCTTCGCCCATCAATTCTGTCCATGACATGTTCAATGATAAATGACAATATGCCCACATAATAAAAAGGGGTTTACTTACTTTTTCATAACGTTTGCTTACACAAAAATGTATGATTTTACTTTTATGACAAATCAATAAAACAGCCAACATAACTTTTTGTCAATTGAACTCTCCACAGTTTAAAATAATTTTCCAGTAATTCATGTTAGCAATGTATTGCAATGATGTGAAATTGTTTTGGTTGTTCCCTTTCGAGGGAAGTCCATACTGTATCAGATGTTGATGCTATGGGAACGCCTCTGAATGATTGCATCTTGAAGCACATGTAAAATCAGTCCAATGGGATGAGGCTAAAAAGGTTGTTGTTCTTTCAGACTCTCTTGAGGACAGAACATTTTATTGTATTTTAAGGAATCAGGTGACCAAGGTGAACAGTGAAAAAGAAAAAAAATATTTTCAGAAGAGAATTGAAGACTGTGGTACAGATAGTAAGAGAATGTGGAATGTATTCAATGAAATTATGGGGAAAAAATCAATGGGTACTTCTTTTGTTGAATTGAATGGAGTTTATTTGACTAAGCCAATACAGATTGCGAATTATTTTAATGATTACTTTGTTACTAAGGTTTCTAACATTAGAGAGACAATGAAACATACTGTTGATTTTAACTCGAATGAGCTAATTGAAAGATGTATTATGAAAGATAAACTGTGTACATTTGAATTTCAGCGGGTTAATGTTGTGCAGGTGGAAATGCTGCTGAGATCTTTGACGGTGGGCGGGTCTGCTGGTTTGGACAACTTAGATAGTAGGCTGTTGAAGTTATCAGCTAGACATATTTCTAAACCAATCTGTCACATTTTTAACAGATGTTTGATAGGTGGTGAGTGTCCAAAACTTTGGAAAGAGAGTAAGATAATTCCTTTACCCAAAGACACAAAAGCAACTTTATGTGGTCTAAATAGCAGGCCTATTAGCATTTTGCCTGTTCTAAGTAAATTGTTGGAAAAGATTGTATTTGAGCAAGTGCAAGATTACTTTTCTAACAATGAATTGACTACGATGTTTCAACATGCATATAGGAAGGGTCATTCAACCTGCACTGCTATGACACAAATGTTGGATAGCTGGCAAGCATCGATTGATAAATCAAGGCTAGTGGGTACACTATTATTAGACTTCAGTGCTGCCTTTGATGTGATTGACCATGAAATTTTGATTTCCAAACTTATTAGTTATGGCTTTGCTTCCTCGGCAATTAAGTGGTTTAAGAGCTATTTGTCGGAGAGGTCGCAAAGAGTTTATTTTAATGGTGTATTATCTGGTAGCAAGTCCCTGGAGTGTGGTGTTCCTCAAGGTAGTTGCCTTGGACCTTTATTATTTTCAATTTTCATAAATGATATGCCATATATACTCAGTAAAGCTAAGTTGACTATGTTTGCTGATGATTCTACTCTTTATTATGCAGCCTCTACATGTTCAGAGCTTAATCATGTTCTGTCTTGTGAGATTAGCAAATTGTATAATTGGATCAAAACAAATAAACTTGTTCTAAATATTTCAAAAACTGTGAGTATAATATTTGGTTCTAAGTATAGATTATCTGATAATCCTAAAATTAATTTACAAGTAAATAGTCAAAATGTACAGCAAGTAAAAAAGGTGAAGCTTCTTGGTCTTTGGCTTGATTCTACATTATCATGGTCTGATCACATTAATAAAGTTGTGGCTAAAATGGGTAGAGCTGTGGCAGTAACGCGTAAATGTGCACATTTTTTAAATTCACAGTTGTTTAGTCGGGTTGTTTGTACATTGGTTTTGTGTCATTTAGATTATTGTTCTGTTGTATGGTCTGCTGCATCTAGTAGTCATTTAAAAAAAATTACAAGTGGCTCAAAACAAGGCTGCGAGGCTTGTTCTAAGGTGTTCTTTGAGAACTAGTGTAGTAGAGATGCATGAACGTCTTGCTTGGCTGATGATTAAGCATAGACTATCTGTCAATATGTTAGTATACTTTCATGGAATCATTAACACTCGGACTCCTAAATTTTTTTATGACAAAATAATATATTATTCTGATATGCATTTACATTATACAAGAGGGGCGAATAGTGGACAGATTTTTTTTACCCCTACCTAAATCGGACTCTATGAAGAGAACTGTGATGTACAGGTCAATTGTGTTATGGAATAATCTTCCAGTTGAGGTTTGTGAAATCAAGGGAAAAACTGGTTTTAAAAAAAGACTAAGATTGTATTTGTTTTCAACATCATAATATTGTTTGGATTGGTTGAGTAAGGCTGGATTGTGTGCTATGTTGTGTGGTATGTATGTATGTAGGAATTGTGATTGTAATTATTGGATGTTGTATGTATTGTTTGGACCCCAGGAAGACTAGCTGTTGTTTCGGCATCAGCTAATGGGGATCCTTTTCAAATAAACAAATAAATAAACAAATAAACAATGGCATGGCAGGATGTATTCCTGTAGCATGTGATGTCATGATCAGGAATCTATAAAACACACCTTGACCAAAGAATGTCAGCTTCTGTGCCTTCATCAATTGTGAATTGTCTGTCCTATTTATTGTTCATTTGTCCTGTAGTTATCTCAAAGCATTATATATCATGATATGGTGAGCAAACAGCATACAGTATGTTGGCTGGAGCATGTCTTGCATACCAGCCTGACCTGCTTAAGGACCTGATCTGTCTCTCAGTGCCACTAAGGAGATGCCCAGAGCTATAGGCCAATCTATGGCAGCTCTGGTGGCCACGTAGAGAAATCTTTGGTTGAATTTGTCAGGAATAAAAGAGAAAGACAAATCCTTCCCTGCTGTCCCCTCCTGGCCACTTTGGCGACACTGTCACCTCAGTTGTTAAGAGGCTTCAGGAGGCAAAAAAACAGGCAGCGGCATTCCAGAAATGTTTCCCTCGCTGTGCCCAGGTCTCAGGGGCCACTGGGTGGGAGCACCCCCAACTGTCTAACAGCCTTTGCTGTGCTCTGTGAGGAGCTGAGTGTCGCCTCCCAAACCTGCAGCACTATCAATCTAAATCTTCATGGGGCAAGTTGAATCTAAGGACCTTCATTATCTCTAAGGCCCTGTTTACACTAGTGCATTTTTGTTTTAAAACGCATAAGTTTTCTTATGGTTATGCCTGTCGTTTACACTACGCTGGCGTTTTCAAACTTCGAAAACGGAGACTTTCGAAAATGCTGCAGACCCCATTTTAGATTGAAAACACCGGGGTTGTGTTTTAGTACAAACAGACCGAAACAGAGACTTTTGAAAACGATGGTGTGGCTGCCCGCGTTTGCTCTGCATATCCTTGATGACCATATATATAACAATAACATGGAGACTGAACTGCAATCTTTGCTGGCTTTGTTGTAATTTTTAGCAGTCATTGTGCAGTTCTCTAAATTGTAATGTTGACATGCATTCTCTGTAAAGCTGCTTTGAAACGATATGTATTGTGAAAAGCACTATACAAATAAATGTGAATTGAATTTAATTGAATTGCAGTTAAACTCAGCATTTTTTTAATACTGCAGCTGCCTACATATGCAAGAGGCAACTGTTTACACTTATATGCGCATACCCAGTGGGCATGAACAGTCATGTGACATGCGTTTTCGGCTGTGCAATGTAGACGGAGATAGTTTCTGAAACTCTGTGGAAACACCAGTATAGACGAGGATCGTTTTCATTTTAAAACACCATTTTAAAACAAAAACGCACTTGTGTCAATGAGGCCTAAGAAGGAAGCAGCTAAGACTTCTCTGTGCCCTCAGGGAGCCGTTCTGCCAACCCCACCACCTTCGGTGCTTCGGGGCCCAGCAGTTTCCACTGAGCTCATTTCTCAGTGTCCGCCCACTGCCCAGAGACATTTCAGCATTGGGAGACTCGTCCCTCTGAGGAGGGTTTTAGAGAACCTGCTTAGTTGTTCCCTGCTAGTCATCCACTTCAGGCTGCCAGACAGACTACTGGAAATACACCAGAGACCAGTCTTGAGAGTCTTGATTTTACCCACAGTGGTTGGTCCCAAGCAGGCTCAGGTGATGGAACAAGAGGTCAAGTTTCTTTTGGTAAAGGAGGCTTTAGAATGTTTTCCTAATCTAGAGAGAAGGATGATCCAAAGTAGGACGTATTAGATCTATGACAGTTGAATTGGTCTCTGAGGATATACAGTTTTAAAATGTTAACTCTGAAGTTAATCGTAACTCAAATCAGATCCTGGTTTGTTACAGTAGATGTCAAAGACACATACTTCCACATATCAATCCTTTCTCATCACAGGACGTTCCTCAGGTTCGCTTTTGAGGGTGAAGCATACCAGTATTGGTTTCTTCATTTTAGCCCAGCACCACTGACTCCTGTGACTCCAGGGCGTATTCAGTTATATCAACAATTGGTTGATTCTAGCTCAATCGGAGCAAGTGGCGGTTCAGCATCAAGCTGTCATCCTTGCTCAAATGAGGTACTTGGGGTTAAGACTGAACTCCAAGAAGAGTATGCTTTCTCCAGTACAGAGAACCACTTTTCTAGGGGTAGTATGGGACTCTACTACCATGTAGGCATAACAGTCTCCTGCTCATATCGACTCAATACATTTAGCCATAGGCTACGGGTATCACGGGTTATAATGGGTTCTATTGTCTTTTGACGCGTCGCGTTACGCCACTCGCGTCCGGTGTAGACAAGGTGTTAGGACACATGGCAGCTGCATACAATGTGATACCTTTTGGTCTTCTGTACATGAGACCATTACAGTGGTGGCTCAAGACCACTGAGTTTTCCCTGAAAGGCAACCCGTTCCACATGATCAGGGTTATGTGTAGATGTCTTCGTACCATGGTAATGTGGAAGAAGCCTTGGTTCCCATTCAGTCAGTCACTCGACGTTACGTCGATTACTGACGTAATGGGGTCTCACTTGGGAGCCCAATCACCTCCAAGGACACAAAACAAGCCAATGGGAATTGGTCTGTGAGATTTACATACCGGGCCCCTCCCCCGGCATCCGGGTATAAATAGGGCCGGCATACTCACCTTCATTCATACTTTTGCTTCGGAGCCGATCGGATGTTCCCTTTCGCCTCCTCAAGGAAGAGAAGAAAAGAACAAATTTCTAAAAGAGAGCAAAAACAGCAATTTTAATTGCTATAGGACTGTTCCTAAAAACAGCAATTTTAATTGCTCTTTTCTCTCTTAGGTGGCTGCTCGGGTCTCTCCAGCTGGTGGGAAGGTGCGATCAGCGGTGGGTGTGTCAGGCGCTGTGCAGGCGGTGCTGCACTCATCCCTGGGTGCTTCGGCTGGTAAGGCGTACTAAGAGAGCAAGCACGGGCGATCAGCGTCTTTTTCAAGATGTCTTTTCGTCCGTGTGTTTCTGGATGTGGTCGTTTCCTGACCTCCTCTGACGGCCACGATCGCTGTCTCACGTGTCTGGGGAAGCAGCACGCTGAGTCAGCGCTTGTGGATGGTACATGCCCTCATTGCGAGGGCATGTCCATGTTGGCATTGAGATCGCGACTCTCCTTCTTTAACACAGAAGGCAGGGTCCCCTCTGTCACTACCCCAACACCGGCGGCTGTAACGGCCGCCGGTTCGGTTAGTGCTCTGGGAGGTCTGAGGGTTACAGTGGGAGCCACTTCGTCGGGTCCGTCCCCACTAACCTCCCACTCCTCCACAATGCCATGTGCCGTCCGGCTGCCGGATGCTGCCGCGGGTCCCTCCTCGGGGGTGCCCCGCGTCACTTTCGGCGCTCCGGAGGAGGATCAGATGTCGATCGCTGCATCGGGGAGCGGGATCGCTGGTTCTGAGGAAGACGAGGACTCCGAGCGTCCACCCTCAGGGGTGGTCGCTCAGTCCGAGGCGGACTCTGAATTGGCGGCCATGCTTGCCCGGGCCGCCGCGGGCATCGGTCTCGTGTGGAACCCTCCACCGTGTCCCGAGCGCTCGCGGTTGGATGATTGGTTTCTGGGTTCGGGGCGCAGCTCCCAGCCGCGTCCCGCCCCAGTGCCTTTCTTCCCGGAAGTGCATGAGGAGCTCCAGAAGACGTGGATGGCCCCTCACACGGCCAGAAGCCGTTCTTCTGCCTCCTCCGCTCTCACTACCCTCGATGGTGGGACTGCCAAGGGTTACGCGGAGATTCCTCAGGTGGAACGTGCGGTTGCGGTGCACTTGTGCCCGCAATCCGCGGCCACCTGGCGGAACCGTCCGCGTCTCCCGTCCAAGGCGAGTAAGACCACGGCCGCTCTCGCTGCCAAGGCTTACTCAGCCGCTGGACAGGCAGCCTCTGCCCTGCACGCCATGGCCATCTTGCAGGTCCATCAGGCGAAAGCTCTTAAAGAGCTGCACGAGGGTAGTTCTGAGCCAGGGCTGCTGCAAGAGCTGCGTGCAGCGACTGACCTCGCTCTCCGGGCGACGAAGGTCACTGCACGCGCCTTGGGTCAGACGATGTCCACCCTGGTGGTCCAGGAACGACATCTTGGTTGGACCTGGCTGAGATGAGGGATGCCGACAAAGTTCGCTTTCTCGACGCCCCCATCTCCCAGGCCGGCCTCTTCGGCGACACTGTCGAGGACTTCGCCCAGCAGTTCTCGGCAGTGCAAAAGCAGACGGAGGCCATTAAACACATCCTGCCCCGGCGTGATGAGGCCACCAATCCGCCACGGGCCGTGCCTCCGTCTGCTCCTCGCCGAGGGCGTCCTCCTGCGGCTCAGGCTTCTGGGAGATCGGATCCGTCCCATCCTCCCCGAGCTTCCCGCAGGAAGGCCACGTCCCCCGCCCAGGCCGCCAAGCCCCCTTCCAAGAAGAAGAAGGGCAAGAAGCGGCCCTGAGACGGGAGACCCGGTGGATCTGGAGGCTGCTCAAAGGGAGACGGTGACCGCACCGCTCCTTCCCCCGGGAGAGGGCCCGGGGGAAAATCCTGTGTTTCATTTTTTTTGTGTTCCGCCGCTGGCCCCACGGCCAGCGGTACCCACATTGTCAATAAAAGAGCAATTTCCAAATCCTCTGGGTCATATAAGAAGGTCTGCGCTGAGGGTGAGCGAGCTTCCGCTCCCTTTCTCTCAGCCATTCCTTCCTTCGCCACGGGCAGGGTCTTGGCGACTCGGGGACGCACAGCCTCCCCACGTCACCCTGCCCACTCGGAG
Organism: Anabarilius grahami; assembly: GCA_003731715.1. NCBI lineage: Eukaryota > Metazoa > Chordata > Actinopteri > Cypriniformes > Xenocyprididae > Anabarilius > Anabarilius grahami. The sequence continues at coordinate 5,301,633 of RJVU01017312.1, forward strand.
CCATGTGGGTGGACCCCACTCACAGCCTCAACTTCGGGACGCACTGCCTCCCAGGTTGGGCCACAGTGCTCCATGCTGCCCCCCCGTGGGTACTTCTGTTGTCCGGATGGTTCCACTCGTACGGTGCTTGGGGGCGTGGCTACGCCTTCCCAACCCGTCCCGTTGGCTCATTCGGACAATCAGACTCGGCTACGCGATTCAGTTCGCCAGGCGTCCCCCCAGGTTCAGCGGCGTTCTGTTCACTTCGGTGACAGGCCAAAACGCCCCTGTCCTGCGGGCGGAGATTGCGGTTCTTTTGGCGAAGGACGCAATAGAGCCTGTCCCTCCAGCCGAGATGAAGTCTGGGTTTTACAGCCCTTACTTCATAGTACCCAAGAAAGGCGGGGGGTTACGGCCAATCCTGGATCTGCGTGTCTTGAATCGGGCCCTTCACAGGCTCCCGTTCAAGATGCTCACGGTGAAACGCATTCTCACGTGCGTTCACGCCCAGGATTGGTTTGCAGCTATCGACCTGAAGGACGCGTACTTTCATGTCTCGATCCTTCCTCGTCACAGACCGTTCCTACGGTTTGCGTTCGAGGGGCGGGCATATCAGTACAGGGTCCTACCCTTCGGGCTGTCCCTGTCTCCTCGCGTCTTTACCAAAGTCGTGGAGGGGGCCCTTGCCCCGCTCAGGGAAGTGGGCGTTCGCATCCTCAACTACCTCGACGACTGGCTCATTCTGGCCCAGTCGCGAGAGCAGTTGTGCGAACACAGGGACCTGGTGCTCAGTCACCTCAGCCAGTTGGGGCTTCGGGTCAACTGGGAGAAGAGCAAGCTCTGCCCCGTGCAGAGCATCTCTTTTCTCGGTGTGGAGCTGGACTCGGTCAACATGACAGCACGTCTCACCAACGAGCGTGCACAGTCGGTGCTGAACTGCCTGAATTCGTTCTCGCGGAAAACAGCGGTCCCACTGAAACAATTTCAGAGGCTCCTGGGGCATATGGCATCCGCAGCCGCGGTCACGCCGCTCGGATTGCTTCATATGAGACCGCTTCAGCACTGGCTTCACGACCGAGTCCCGAGGTGGGCATGGCATCGTGGCTCGCTCCGTGTGGTCATCACACCGAGCTGTCGCCGCACATTCAGCCCGTGGTTGGACCTTGCTTTTCTACGGGCCGGGGTGCCCCTAGTACAAGTGTCCAGGCATGTTGTTGTTACAACAGATGCCTCCACCACCGGCTGGGGTGCCATATGCAGTGGCCAGTCGGCGTCGGGCTCCTGGACAGGACCCCATCGCCATTGGCACATCAACTGCCTCGAGTTGCTAGCAATACTCCTTGCTCTGCGCCGGTTTCGACCGCTGCTGCAGGGCAAGCATGTACTGGTCCGATCGGACAACACATCGACTGTTGCGTACATCAACCATCAGGGTGGTCTACGCTCCCGTCGCATGTCGCAACTCGCCCGCCATCTCCTCCTGTGGAGTCAGCGCCGACTCAGGTCGTTGCGCGCCTCCTACATCCCGGGCGAGCTCAATCGTGCGGCCGACGCGCTCTCACGACAGCTCACGCTCCCGGGGGAATGGAGACTCCACCCCCAGGCGGTCCAGCTGATCTGGGGCCGGTTCGGGGAGGCACAGGTAGACCTGTTTGCCTCTCTGGAGTCGGCCCACTGCCAGATGTTTTATTCGGTGACCGAGGGGACCCTCGGCACGGATGCACTGGCACACAGCTGGCCCCGGGGCTTACGCAAGTATGCGTTTCCCCCAGTGAGCCTCCTTGCACAGACACTGTGCAAGGTCAGGGAGGACGAGGAGCAGGTCTTGCTAGTTGCGCCGTACTGGCCCAACCGGACCTGGTTCCCAGAACTCATGCTCCTCGCGACAGCCCATCCCTGGCGCATCCCCCTGAGGCAGGACCTCCTCTCTCAGGGGCAGGGCACCATATGGCACCCACGTCCCGATCTATGGAACCTCCACGTGTGGTTCCTGGACGGGATGCGGCGGACTTGAGTGGCCTACCGTCCGCGGTAGTTGACACCATCACTTCGACCAGAGCCCCCTCTACGAGGCGCGCCTATGCCATGAAGTGGAGTCTGTTCGTTGAGTGGTGTTCTTCCCACCGGGAAGTGCCCGGTCGGTGTTGTACTTTCCTTCCTTCAAGAGGGTTTGGAACGGAGGCTGTCCCCTTCCACCCTCAAGGTCTATGTGGCCGCCATTGCAGCGCATCACGATGTGCTCGATGGCAAGTCACTAGGAAAGCACGACCTGATCATCAGGTTCCTCCGAGGCGCCAGGAGGTTAAATCCCCCTAGGCCTCGCCTCATTCCCTCCTGGGACCTCTCCGTTGCCCTCTCGGGCCTACGGGGAGCTCCCTTCGAGCCCCTTGAGTCAGCTGAGCTGAAACATCTGTCTCTCAAGACAGTGCTCCTGACCGCGCTCGCCTCCTTCAAGAGGGTTGGGGACCTGCAGGCATTCTCGGTCAGCGAATCGTGCCTGGAATTCGGGCCGGACTACTCTCAAGTTGTCTTGAGACCCCGGCCTGGATATGTGCCCAAAGTTCCCACCACTCCCTTCCGGGACCAGGTGATGAACTTGCAAGCACTGCCCCCGGAGGAGGCAGACCCAGCCCTTGCGTTGCTGTGTCCCGTTCGTGCCCTGCGCGTTTACGTGGACCGCACGCAGAGCTTTAGAAGCTCTGAGCAGCTCTTTATCTGTTTTGGAGGTCAGCAGAAGGGGAAGGCTGTCTCCAAACAGAGGTTGGCCCACTGGATAGTGGATGCCGTCGCCTTGACGTACCAGTCGCAAGGCGAGCCGTGCCCCCTCGGGTTGCGAGCTCACTCCACCCGGGGTGTTGCTTCTTCCTGGGCGTTGGCGCACGGTGCCTCTGTTGCAGATATTTGCAGAGCTGCAGGCTGGGCGACACCAAATACATTCGCGAGATATTACAATCTCCGAGTGGAACCGGTGTCCACCCGTGTGCTGTCTACTCGTAGATAGAGATGCGAAGGAGAGGGGATGCGAGCACTTTTCCCGCTCCTCAGTTCAGTTCCCCGTAACGGCGAACCCTGTGGAGTTCCTCCTGCATCCTGCGGCAGCCAGACGCGGCGGAGGCGTCCGGCGCTAGGTCCAGTACTCGTGTGTATGCCCAATTGGTCTGCCCTTGTACTGGGCTAGATGCCCATATGTTGTGATTCCCCGCGGGTAATCCCATATGTGTTTGTCCACGGTACGGTTTCCCTAACGGTAAACCCGTGTCTTTCCCTGGGCGGCTTCGTTTTGCCCTGTCTCTGATTGCTAGTGTGTTCCTCCCGGAAGGTAGGACCTACATCAGAGATCTTCCATATGTGTTACTGTCCTCAGGCCAGTCCATATGTGTTTCCACACATTACCTCCCTTCGGGCAGGGTGTGGTCTCCGTAGCTTTCCCCTCTTCGGGGAACGCTTTCCTGGCGTTTTGGTCATGGCTGACCTGGGAATTGAGTTACGAAGCACTCTTCCCTGTGGGTAAGGAACAGCAGCTTCGACCTCTCCACTGTTTTGCCCTGTCCTCTCCATCCCCGCTGGTATGGAAGACATTCCTGGGCTTACTCTGGGCGCTGGAGGGTTGCGAGTATGGGCCGCACTTGCATTTGGCACGCTACGGCCTGCCAGCATCTGCCTCCCTAACACTCGTAACGTGGTTCAGTCGCTATGGCGTTTTCCACGGGACCCCATTACGTCAGTAATCGACGTAACGTCGAGTGACTGACTGAATGGGAACGTCTAGGTTACTATTGTAACCCCCGTTCCCAGAAGGAGGGAACGAAGACGTTACGTTCCCCTGCCATAGCTCTGAGTCACCGCTGAGCGGCCAGATCGGCTCCTCAGCAAAAATATGAATGAAGGTGAGTATGCCGGCCCTATTTATACCCGGATGCCGGGGGAGGGGCCCGGCATGTAAATCTCACAGGCCAATTCCCATTGGCTTGTTTTGTATCCTTGGAGGTGATTGGGCTCCCAAGTGAGACCCCATTACGTCAGTAATCGACGTAACGTCTTCGTTCCCTCCTTCTGGGAACGGGGGTTACAATAGTAACCTAGACGTTCTTGTCCCAAGGTCCAGTGTTCGGGGCACATAAACTGCCTGGATATGATGGCTGTTTTTTTGGCTTATAAATATTTCCTTCCACATCTCAGGGGCCACCATGTGCTTGTCAGATCAGACAACACGTTGGTGGTCCCATACATAAATCATCAGGGGGGTCTGCGACCATGCCCTCTTTATAAACTGGCATGCCGGATCCTCCTGTGGGCCCAGGGCAAGCTGCTCTCCCTGAGAGCAGAGTACATCCCTGGGCAATTGAATCAGACTAGACATCTTGTCAAGGCAGAGGCTAAGAAATGGAGTTAATTTGGACGAGGTTCGGCCAGGCAAAAGAGAACCTGTTTGTTTCTCAAGAAACATGACACTGTCAGCTCTGGTTCTCCCTCACGCATTCCAGCCCTGCTGGATGCCATGGTACAGACATAGCCAAGGCTGCACCTGTATGCATTTACCCTGATCGCTCTGCTCCTGGGATTTCTAGAGAGAGTTCACCAGAGCGACATAAGCCCCATTCTGGTCGGGTCAAGTATGGTACTTAGACCAAATGCCTCTCCTTGCTGGCTCTCCCTGGGAGATTACCATCAGAAGGGACCTTCTGTCTCAGGCTGTCTTCTAGAGCTCCCTCCATGAGGAAACTGCATGCCTTGAAGTGGAGGGTTTTCACTTCATGGTGCAGAGATCGCCAGTTGGACCCAGTTAACTGCTCGGTTGGTTCAGTGCTGGAGTTCTTCCAGGAGCGATTCTCTTCAGGGCTATCCCCCTCCACCTTGAAGATGTATGTGGCAGCCACAGAGCTGCCTTGTTGCGTAAATCAGATCAACTGTTAGTCTGCTTCGGGTCACCCAGACGAGGTTCCCAGGACACTTAACAGAGAATAAGCAAGTGGATATCTCAGGCGATCTCTCTTGCCTATGAGGCGTGCAGATAGCCTTCACCTACGGCTGTCAGAGCACATTTGACTAGGTGTATGGTGGCTTTGAAAGCCTTATTGTCAGGAGTTTCCCTAAAGAAAGTATGTGATGCGGCGGGCTGGTCCTCTCCGCACACATTTGTGAGGTTTTATAACTTGGACTCCACACCGGGGACTCAGGTGCTTATGTCCTAGATTTGTGTTCACCATGATTCACACTAGTACTAATACTACTACTAGTATGGCGTAGTGGATATTAACATTCCCATCGCATGACGCAGCATGCTTTCAAAAGGGAACGTCTTGGTAACGACTATAACCCTAGTTACCTGAGAAGAGAATGAGATGCTGCATTGTGCTGCCATACTTTTTACTCTGTGATCGACTTGCTTTGGCCAATCAGAAGCTGACCTTATTTGGTTAAGGTGTGCTTTAAAGCTTCCTGGTCATGACATCACATGCTACAGAATGACGTCCCGCCATACCATTGGACTGATTTCACACGTGCTTCAAGATGCAATTACACAGAGGCATTACCATAGCATCTGATGCACCATCTCAGGATACAGAGAAAAGCATACAGCACATATTCACATGTTCATCTAAACGCCGTTCTCAGCAGTGTGGGCAGCGTCAGATGTTTGATAACAGTATATAGCTGCTCACGTATTTCAAACTTTATTTTACCCCTAAACGAAGAACAAAAAAGAACTTTGCCTTAAGTATATCGGCGCCTTAAAACATTATCTATTGTGAAGGGCCATTTCAATATGGTTGTTGTAGCGCTGGAATTTATTTTCAAGGAGGTACCATTTCTTATTAATGCGTATAGCTACAGTAACGTCTTCAGCTAGTCAGCTTAAGATCCTTTCCATCTTAACTGGTTACATCTCTTAAGCCTTGTAGTGAATGTTTTATGAGGTAGGATAACCATATAACAGTCACGCAGAACTGAAGCACAACCAAAACAATGTTCTTCCTCAAAATGCATGCAGTTTTGTTTTTTTAACTGCTAGAGGACCAAAAGGTACATAGTGTACTTTTAATAAAATTGTTTCATTGTTTCTTTAATGACATTGTTGACTTTAATATTTGAATCTTTAGATTAATAAACAAAGGGTACATTAGTGGATATAACATTTTATACTTAAATATCAAAATATATAAGCTTAAATTCAGTCAACTAAATATAATTTCCAAAATTTTTAGTTCCATTCACAGGTGGAAACAACAGATTTCATCATTAAATCTAACATTTATTATCCATAATAAATTATTTGCATTTGAGGCTTGATTTAAATAAATAAATACATAAATAAATGCATGGGCGGTGGTGAGCTCATGCACTGATACTGATACACTGATGTCCCACTGGAAAAGTCATGGGAATAAAGATTTTCATCAGTACACCAAGAGAATTTGAAGTCAGGAGAGGTAAAATTCTCACTAAAAGAAACAACCAAACAGCATGTTTTTTAAACCAGTAACCTGAATGAAAGGTATCACGAAAAAAAACCCTGTCATTATTTATGGTCATCTTTATTTCACCTTCCAAACCTGTATGCTATTATTTTTAAAATGTTTTATGTAAAGGAGAATTTGAAGAATCTTCATGCTGCTCTTTTTTATAGTTCATGGTGACAAAAAAATAAATAAATAAAAAATCACCAAAAAATATCAAAAAGCTCTATAAATTTAGTACAGCATATATCTTGTGCATTTCAAGTCTTTCACAGCCACATGACAGCTTTGTGCAAGAAACACACTAAAATTGAAATTATTCATTGATACATTGTAGCTCAAGTAAAATTTGGCTCTTTTTGAGGGATACTGCCATGTTGGACCTCAATAACATCATGAAACATAATTGATTTTTTTGCATCATTGATATCCTTTTTATTATGTTTTATGGAAAAATAATTCATGTATACAGGTTTGGAAGAAATTAGAAAGAGTACATAATGACTGAATTTTCATTTTTGGGCACCTCTGACAGAGCACCTGAACACCTGAACCAGCTAATCCATCTCCTCAGGATCACTTGAAAATCACATGCAGGTGTACTGAAGCAGGCTAGAAATAAACTTTGCTGGACAGTGCGTCTCCAGGAGCAGGGTTGAAGTCCTCTGCTTTATAGCATACTTATTTTCCTGAAAGTTTTATTATTTCCTTCCTTCATTTTTTTTCTATGATCAGTCTCTCTTGCTCTAAAGGAAATCGCTGTTCATCTCGATGGAGAGCTGGCTGACTGCCACCTCACTTTGGGCAGAGCCAATGAGGATGCGTGCTGTCTTTTGGGGTGTGATGTCCAGGTAATGCCCTGTTTGTCTTTTTGGACATTGGTGGGTCTCATTCAGTCCATTAGAGACCCATGTGTGGTTACATTTATCCTTTGTGTTCAGTTTAGAAAGACTTGCTGTGGCTTTTTGTTGGCTGTCTGTCTGGCACATGCAGGGACAGAGTGTTCTCTTGCATTTTGTGGCATCCCGGCAGAGGGATTTTCGGAAGCTGGGCTTAAAGACGAGGTAGACCATTGGGTTGTAGAGGGTGGATGACTTGGCAAACATAGCTGCCAGGGCAAATGCTACTGGAGGTACCAAGTCTGGATCACTAAAGGCTGCCCACATGGATACCACAGCATATGGGCTCCACGCCATCAGAAATCCAATGCATACTGCCACTGATAGCTATATGAAGACGAAACACAAAAACATCAACTCATACATTAATACATATAAAACACATTGTTCCGTGTGGTTTGCAGTAAAAAAACAAAACAAGGGACATTAGGTCTGGATGCCCTGAATTACAAGTGGTCAGATCTTCTGCTATGTGCTTTTCCTTCTCTTCCACTTATCTGGGCTGTCCTGAGATGTGCCTGCTGCTCCAGCTAGTAAACACCTACAAACTACCATTGGTCTGTGGTAATTACATGATCTGCTCTGGGGCTCCTCCTTCTTTAATGTGGAAATCTTCTCCAGTTAATTTCTTCGGTTAAGTCCGACAAGGTCATATGTGATAAAAACATGAACACACTGGAGAGCTACTTTATAGAAGAAAAGAAAGTCTAACTGAAAGTGACACTGACAACATTGACATCACAACATTATTATTTTTTACATGTTTAATACTGTAAACCTGCTTGCATTAAAGCAATGTATTATATAAATTGCTGTATAAATAACGTGTTGTGAATTGACTGGAGTGCTGCATTTCAGAGCTTGTGAAAACATATCTACATCTCTACGATAATATGCTTTCTTAACTGCTATTTTCTCACAGCTGTCAGTTTTGTTATGTGTATATTTCGTTTTTGGGAGGAAAAGGCACAGCACATATTTACATATTCACCTAAACCCCTGTCAAGATGGGAGTACTCAGAGATGAGGGACAGTTGGATCCAGATGCAGATAGGGTTTATTAAAACAATAAAAAAATGCAAGAAAACCAGGAATCCAAGAAACAAGACACAAGGAACTGACCTGAGAGCACTGCCGTCAAATCCATGTACAACACCAGACAATAAGGGTCCATCAATAATCATGTACTAATACCTGAATTAAAGGTGCTACAGAGGATCTTTTCGTCGACTGAGAAACCAAAGACTGTTAGTGAGTTTTTGAAATGAGCGCATGCGTAAGAACAACCCCCCTCTTTCACAGCTCATTTCGAGGGAACGCCTCCCAAAACTCGTGCACGAGTATTGGAACACGAGTGTTTGTTTACCACCGGCATTCGCTGTGTCGTGTTAGTGGATTCATTATGTCGGACTCACCGCAGGTAACTCATAATCTGCAGTTGTTACTCCAGTCTCCTGACAAAAACATTGCATGCGGCGCCTGTAGAGTGTGGAAAGTTACTGGAGCGCGCAGCTGCGCACGTCTCTCCCAAGGAACGTCATGGCAGTGATTGACAAGCCAGAGGGCCAATCGTTTACGCGATGATCGCGTAAACGATTGGCTGATGTTTTTAAGGCCCTACCTCGGGCACAGATGATGTATATTAATATTATTTCTTTCAGTGCACCTAATAAATAGTCTTTTATCAGTTAGTAAAGACAGTTTCAAGTAATATTGCAAAACTGTATAAAACAAAACATCCTATTTAGCACCTTTAATACTTAATTCAGCATGAACTAATTATTATTTAAAGCATGAACTAATCATGAACCAATAAAGGTGCTAACCTTAACTACGACAGGAGTCATATGGATTCATGCATAAATAACAGCAGCCTTAACTACATGTTTGTTGTGTTGAGAAGTATATAATACTTGACGTTCTATTCATAGTAATTGCTTACTATAATACATGTAATTTGGAACTGCACCACTAGGGGCTCTAGTGAGAAATTGTGTTGAGTAATGTGGAGAACAAGAATAAAAGCTGAAGCTTAGTGGTACAGCGCATGGAGTGAATTCTGTTTAAGGGTGAAAAGACCACAAATTGGCGACGAGGATGAGCGCTTCAGTGCCGAGCCCGCCCCCGTTTCTTTCTGTCAGTGGGGAGCCACCGATTCCATTTGAAATGTGGCAGAAAATTTTATCCAGGCGACTGGAGATGCATGGCCTGAGACAAGCAGATGAGCGGTCTTGCTGCATTGCTTGGGGACGGAGGGCCAGCGCCTGTTTTATACTCTGCCAGACCAAGGTACTACTTTTGATGAAGCAATGTGTGCACTTCAGAAACACTTTGTGCCTAAAGTTAACGTCGTAGCGTGCCGACACACGTTCAGACAACGTGTGCAAAGAGCAGATGAGACTATTACGCAATATGTTGCTGCTTTAAGAGTGTTAGCAGCCCCATGTGCGTTTGGCCAAATGGAGAGTGAAATGTTCCGTGATCAGTTAATCGCAAATGCGTTGTTGACTGCAGTAAAGGACAAATTACTATAAGAGGAGGATCTCACTCTAGAGAAAGCGATTACAATCGCATGTCAAGTGGAAGCTGCAGTTAAAAATTCATCATTATTCTGTAATTCCACTGCTACTGATTATTGAATTATTAAATTCAATAATCCATATTCACCTTTCAGATTCCACTTCCAAATATTCATTCTGTTTAAAAATACAACCTATAATATTTAGCAGGCAATTTTCTGTCCATTTTATTTCGCGTCCACAAATTCAGTGGTTCAAATTTCAACATTTCACATCCGGGAACTGCAGGACAAGCAGTAGAGTACCGAGAATAATCTCCATCTGCTGTTAGTCGACCTCACCAGCAGGTGGTGCAAGCGCATGTTTACGAAGAGCAGAGCAATGGGTAGAGAGAGTCATTTTTTCATTAAAATGGATTTACATTAACGGAGCAAGCGGTAAGTGTATGTGTGATGATTATCAGGGACAGTATATGCAGAAAAGCTGATAAAGACAAAAGTTGTTTACATTTAATTCAATGTCTTTACTGTTACTTTCCCTGTGTAGCCTACATATAAGCAGCTTTCTCTACAGTGAACAAGATTATAACGTTATTCCCCGATGCTGATGTAGCATACAATCCAAACGTTAAATCTGAGGTAGACATATAACTTTTTTCAACTTTATATCGCGGCTGTGCTGCAGTACTGGGGTTTCCCTCACGTCATGCTTCAGGATTCCCCTGTCGTCGGACATAAAGAAAGCTTAACTCATCTTTATAGACTAAATACAATGAAATAAAAGACCACTGAACTCTATACTATACTATATAGGCTACAGGCAAGCAGGTGGACATAATGTGCAAAGTTTGATGCTAAGCGTTTCCTAGTGAAATACTGGCATAAAGTTGTCTTGACATTGGATGGTCCATATTCGCAAATTTAGGGACCGTCTCTAAAGTTACATATGACATTGTTGTACACATTTCTAACTTCAGTATCATTTGAAGATAGTGACTAAAAGTCATAAACTGTAATGTGCTCATGTAGGTGTCAGGCATGATGCACACTTTTTAGATTTCTTATATTTAATAAAATAAACAAAAAAATAAATATTGCTAATATTTTACTACTGCATGAGCTTATATTTATTTTAATATCAGCAATCTAAAATTATGGTATTGTCATGATCCATGTGCTGTCTTGTGTTTTGTAGGACTTTTATGTTGAAGTGTAATCTTAGTTCTCTTTGATTTTGTCTTCACTTCCTGAGTTTGGTTCCTGTTTTGCCTTGTACCTTGTGTGTCGCTATAGTTACCCTCTTTAGTTACCATGACATCAAAACACCTGTCCCTCATCAGCCCATTGTTAACCTGTCTATTTATATATCTGTGCTTCAGTAGTAGTTTGTTGGTCATTGCTCTCCTGCCTTCTGTGGATTACTCGTTTTGGATTATCTGTCTTTGTTTTTGTTATTAAATGTTTGTGCTTGCATTTGGATTCTCTGCCTCATCCCTGCTCACATGTTACAGAACGACCAACCACTATGAATCCATAAGCACAAATAATGTGTCTCCGGCAAAGGGATTGGTCCATCGAGGACTATGTACTACTTTGTTGAATTGGCATATTTAACATCTATGGATAAGGTATGCAGGGCTATCTGAGCCAGTCAGCTCCCTTATGCCACTGCATCACCCTAGCTGGACATTTGAACACTATATTGACTTGGCATTACAGCTGAGCGGCTCTGCATTTACTATTGGGGTCGTGGAGGAGCCTCCAGCCCGTGAGTCCATTCCAGAGCCCTCTCCAGCCCGTGAGTCCGTTCCAGAGCCCTCTCCAGCCCGTGAGTCCGTTCCAGAGCCCTCTCCAGCCCGTGAGTCCACGCCTGAGCCCTCAGCCGAGATGGCTGCCACACCTGAGCCCTAAGAGATTGCATCATTGGCCATTATGGCCACTGCCATTTGGTGTGTGTGGGCTGCGCACACATCAACTGAAGTCCCAGAGCCTGCTCCAGTCCATGAATCGACACCTGAGCCCGCTCCAGTCCATGAGTCCACTCCAGAGCCCGCTCCAGTCCATGAATCCGCTCCAGAGCCCGCTCCAGTCCATGAATCCGCTCCAGAGCCCGCTCCAGTCCATGAATCCGCTCCAGAGCCCGCTCCAGTCCATGAATCCGCTCCTGAGCTTGCTTCAATATGAGTCCTTTCCTGAGTCCACCTCTGTCTATGAGTCGAGTCCAGAGGTTGTACCAGTCCTAGAATCCAGCCTCTGGGTCGTCCCTGAGTTTCCTGTCCGTCTTGACACAACCACGGAGGTCGTCCCTGGGTTTCCGGTCTGCCTCGACATGACCGCAGAGGTCATACCAGAACTGTCTGCCTGCCTCAACACAACCAGAGAGGACGTTCCAGTCAGAGTCCTGGAGGGCTTTTCTGAGCCTCCAGCCTGTCCTCTTATGGCCCTTGTGTCCAAGACTAACCTCTCTGAGCTCTATGTTTCAGATTAACCTGATCAGCCATGGCGGTCTCCAGTTTTACCAGATCTTTACCATTGGTGGTTGTCTGTTCTGCCGTAGGGGTCTTCAAGCCTGTCTGCGCTACTGTGGTGGTCGTGCGCTTCTGTGGTGGTCGTCTGCTCCACCGTGGGGATATTCAAGTTTGTCTGCACTGCTGTGGTGGTCATCTGCTCAGCCGTGGAGGCCTTCAAGTCCATCTGCACTGCTGTGGTGGCAGTCTGTCACGCACTGGCCGCCTGGTTGGCCTATTCCACAGACTGTAATTAATTATCTTCAAATACTATAGATCTTTAAATTATGGTATATTTTGTGTATGAGCATACAATAGGCTAAGTGAAATATATAACGATATGTATATATGACTTGACAGTTTATTTTATTCAATATCAAGAATCTAAAAGGTGTGCATCATACCTGAAACCTACATGAACATTTTACGGTTGGTTCAAGTCATTCTCTTCAAATGCTATTGAAGTTAAATGTCATGTGTAACTTTAGAGACGATCCCTAAATTTGCGAATATCAACCATGCAATGTCTAGTCAACTTTATGCCAGTATTTCACTGGGAAACGCTTAGCATCAAACTTTGCGCATTATGTCGATATTCTGAGTCAACCTGCTTGCCTGTAGCCTATAGCCTACATTCTCAATAATGTGCGTGTTTGGTGATCTTTCACTGTAGTCTATTAGGATTAGTTAAGCGTAAATCCTGGATTATGACGTATTGAGGGAAACCCCAGTACTGCACCACAGCCGCGAAATAATGAAAGTTATGTCTACCTCAGATTTAATGTTTGAACTGTACATCAACATTGGAGAATAACGTTATAATATCGTTCACTGTAAAGAAAGCTGCTTACATGTAGGCTACACAGGGAAAGTAACAGTGAAGACATTAAATTAAATGTAAACACAACTTTTGTGTCTTTATTAGCTTTTCTGCATATATACTGGCCCTGATAATCATCACACATGCACTTACCGCTTGCTCCGTTAAATGTAAATCTGTTTTAATGAATGAAATTAATGAGTTGCTCTAACTGTTGCTCTGATTTTGTCAACACGCGTTTGCACCACCTGCTGGTGAGGTCGTCTAACAGCAGATGGAGATTATGCACGGTACTCTACTGCTTGTCCTGCAGTTCCCGGATGTGAAATGTTGAAATTTGAACCACTGAATTTGTGGAGGCGAAATAAAATGGACCGAAAATTGCTTGCTGAATATTATAGATTTATTTTTAAACAGAATGAATTTTGGAAGTGAAATCTAAAAAGGTGAATATGGATAAATGATTTTTTTAACGATGAAAATGTGTGTGAAATGTTTTGAATTGAAATATCCACAGCTTAAATATACAACCAAGTTGAATGTCAGCCCATCAAAATGCAAGCCCTAAAAATACAATGCATTAAATTACAAGCATGGTTAATGCGATGCATTTTTTTTTCCAAGCAATTCAACAAGCTTTTTATTTCAAAAACATATGGCATTATTTTACTTCCATAAGGTTATCTCTTCATTGGTTCATGATTAGTTCATGCTTTCAATAATCATTAGTTCATGCTGAATTAAGTATTATTTCAGGTATTAGTACATGATTATTCATGGACCCTTATTGTAAAGTGTTACCGATAAATTAACTAAATTAATATCTATTGATTCTTACAACGGAATGAATCAATACTGAATTTACTTAAGCTGGACAATGACACCATTTTCTTTAAGAGCTGCTGTGCAGCCAAAATTATATACCAGTTATCACTGTAAAGCTGCTTTGACACAATCTGCATTGTAAAAAGAGCCATATAAATAATGGTGACTTGACTTTATTTTTTTTTATGTTATTTAAATTACAATTTTATAAATACTTTGCTTGTTACATATATGTGCAACATTTCAGCTGTAAATAAATTATAAATGTTAATTTCAGATGCCTCAACACCTGTGAAGAGACTGTGCCAACTCCTGCGAGGACTTCAGATGACGCAACTCTGGATCAACATGCACCAATGCAAATCTTCCTATATATCCTAATCATTGTTAACATGCATTCATTACTTCAATAAACCCATTGTTTCTGCCTTAAATTAATACATTGTTTGAATTAATAGATTGTTAACTAATCTTGGAGTAATCTTTGATGACCAACTGACCTTCAAAGACCACATTGCGAAGACAGCTCGTTCATGCAGATTTGCACTATACAAAATCAGGAAAATCAGGCACTTTCTAACAGAACATGTAACACAACTTCTCGTCCAGGCCCTGGTCATTTCTAGGCTTGATTACTGCAATGCTCTTCTGGCTGGACTGCCATCATGCACAATCAAGCCTCTACAAATGATTCAGAACGCTGCAGCACATCTTGTCTTTAACGAGCCCAAAAGAGCACACGCCACACCACTCTTCATCTCTCTGCACTGGCTATTATTTTCTGCTCACATCAAGTTCAAGGCGTTGATGCTTGCTTACAGATCTACCACAGGCTCAGCACCCCCCTCACTAAAGGAGCGAAGGCTCGTGGTACCATCACAGAGAGGTATAAAATCACTCTCCAGAACATTCTCGTTCACTGCTCTATGCTGGTGGAACGATCTTCCTGCCTTCATCTGGAATGCAAAATCTCTGGCAATATTCAAAAGACAGCTGAAAACTCATCTCTTTCGTGAGCACTTAACTTCATCTTAAAAAAAACCCCCAAACAAACAAACCAAAAAAAACTATCCTTTCATTACCTATCCTTTCACTTCCTTTAATCCCTCTCTACTGTAGCTTATGATACTCTGAGCAATGTCTGAAACTTGTATTGTGAGCACTGCTTGTGTCTATTTGCCTCTTCATGATGTTGTATTCCTCACTTGTAAGTCGCTTTGGATAAAAGCGTCTGCCAAATGAATAAATGTAAATGTAAAACTAACTGCATGATTTGTATATGTACATTTCTGAAATTACATAACTTGCACCTCTGATAACAGATCACTCCAAATTGTATTATTGACATGCATTTTCTGTAAAACTGCTTTGAAACTATATGTATTGTGAAAAGCGCTAAACAAATAAATGTGAACTGAATTTAATTTAAATGTACGCTAGATTATGTTCATTATCTGTCAAGTGTTGCATCTTTATGCTGAAATATAATAAAATAATTGTTTGTCTTTTAAAAAAAACATCTATCGCGTGTCATATGTAGTGAGTTGGCTCACGTGATTTATGTTTCGCGCTTCAGAACTTCCGTTAAGGGAACATAGTGAGTAGGGGTGTTGCGATGTACCGGTAATGGTGATAACCGTGACATTCAAAATATGAAATATCAATATTGTGTTAATTAAGAGTGTGACAATATACTGGTATTGCCGATAATGTAATATTTAAAATGAATAGTACACATATGATAATATAAAATGTAAATAATCCAACGGCAGTTACTGGTTGACATCCCAAAGTACAATAGGTGACGGTATTGCACCTTAACGCTGCCATCTGTCTTAAAGCAGCACGCACCTACTACTGCCGTGCAAAATCATGCTGTCTGATAAGACAGAGGAGAGTCTCTACCCAAACTCCAAAAAAGTAAGCTCGCCAGTATAGGAATTTTTGGGGGATTTAGAGAAATTAAGTCGTTAGACACCCCAGTCTGCAGGACTTGCCGAGCAACAGTGCCGATTAACTCTTACCTTGACAATAAGTGTTTGCACACTGGAGATTTTGTTTTGAGGAGAGACATGCTGCTGCACTGCATGCTGGGCCCCCCGGACCGTCACAAGGATGAGAGTATAGGAGAGGATGATGATGGTGCAGGGTACAATGTAACAGAAGAAGAAGAGGCAGATGATGTAGATCATGGCAGGTGTGCTGTAGCTGGGAGCGTGCCAGTCAATACAGCAGGCAGTGCCGTAAGGCTCTGACCCGTACTGACCCCAGCCTGAAAGCGGACCTACTGCAAACACTGCAGCATAGCACCACACTCCAGCCACCAGGAAACGTGCATGGGACGAGGAGAATTTATTACCTGATAAAACACACAAAAATGACAATTATCAAAACAGCATACTGCCATGCAACTTAAACAATATCTGCAGTGTGTAGTATTTATACTGCAGATGCAAATTTCTACATAGAGGTGAGCGTGAACGTCATTTCACCAAGTGCAACATGTTCCTGGATCAACATCTTTGTTGATCATAGAACAACATTCCAATCAACCAATCAGATTTTAGGGACAAGTTTACAGTTTATGTCAAGTTTAGGCTTACAACCATGGTTAGGTGCTTCTATTTCAGCATTTTAAATAGACAAATAAGTTGCCTGGATCATAGTAGCAGAGTGATGCTTCAGGCTCAAATAAATATGCCAGAGGTTTGCTGCATTCTACCCACTGAGCACTCAAATCTGACCTACAAGACTGTAAATCTTTGTAAATCTGGAATTCACATCACGTGTTTCATAGTATATTGCAAAATGTGTTGAACTCTATTAACCAATTCTCTTATTTTACTAAATCACATCCTACAATAAATGTAGTATAATGTAGTATGTGGAATTTTAATTTCTAATTGCTGAAACTTTCAAGCAAAATAGGACTTATTTAAATGTTCAATATGGCACTGCAGCTTCAACACAACAGAATCATAATATATGAAAAAAATGAGTCAGAGCCTCAGTAACATACCGTAAAAGAGGGCAACTGAATCTGAGGTTCAGGGTTAGCCTGTAGGAAAATATTATCGCTCCAGTAAAGGAAAGGGTTTAAGTATACAGCTAAACTCACTCGCAGCAATGAGTGAGTGAGAAAGGTTATAATCACTTTAGCCTTTGGCTTTAAAGTACCACCGTAAAAATATAGGAAAACTTGTAGGAAATTAAAAAAGAAGAAGTATTTTACAAAGGATAAAAATAAGTAGTCTACAATTAGCAGTTCGCAGTCAGAGTGGAGTGCATGTGTTAATCTGACCATAGTTCAAGCTTTCCTAGTTTACCAACAAGAACCAGCACAGTCACATACATCTGATCACGTCTTATTCAATCAAATTTATTATTTCTGTAAAATAATAGTTAAACAGAACAACTGCCCTGAAATGTTAAAAATGATATTGAAATTCATCATGTAAAGGAATTTCCCTAAAATTAAAATTCTGTCATCATTTACTGAAACACAAATAAATATTTTTATGAAACCCGAAAGATATCTGTCCCTCCATTTGAAAGTCCATTACACCAAAACTTTTACTTTTAATGTATTCTGAATAGACTTTATACATAGATCAGGCATAATATTATGACCACTGACAGGTGAAGAGAATAACACTGATGATCTCTTCATCACGGCACCTGTTAGTGGGTGGGATATATTAGGCAGCAAGTGAACATTTTGTCCGCAAAGTTGATGCGTTAGAAGCAGGAAAAAAATGGGCAAGCATAAGGATTTGAGAGAGTTTGACAAGGGCAAAATTGTGATGGCTAGAGCACTGGGTCAGAGCATCTCCAAAACGGCAACTCTTGTGGGGCGTTCCAGGTCTGCAGTGGTCAGTATCTAACAAAAGTGGCCCAAGGAAGGAACAGTGGTGAACTGGCGACAGGGTCACGGGCGGTCATGGCTCATTGATGCACGTGGGGAGCGAGGGTTGGCCTGTGCGGTCTGATCCAACAGACAAGCTTCGTGCCAACAATGGGCACGTGAGCATCAGAACTGGACCACGGAGCAATGGAAGAAGGTGACCTGGTCTGAAGAAGGATGGCTGGGTGCGTGTTGCTTACCTGGGGAACACATGGCACCAGAATGCACTATAGGAAGGCAGTGTAATGCTTTGGGCAATGTTCTGCTGGGAAGCCTTGGGTCCTGCCATCCATGTGGATGTAACTTTGACACGTACCACCTACCTAAGCATTGTTGCAGACCATGTACACCCTTTCATGGAAATGGTATTCTGGTGGCTGTGACCTCTTTCAGCAGGATAATGTGCCCTGCTACAAAGCAAACATGGTTCAGGAATGGTGTGAGGAGCACAACAATGAGTTTGAGGTGTTGACTTGGCCACCAAATTCACCAGATCTCAATCTAATCGAGCATCTGTGGGATATGCTGAACAAACAAGTCTAATCCATGGAGGCCCACCTCGCAATTTACAGGACTTAAAGGATTTACTGCTGACATCTTGGTGCCAGATACCACAGCACACCTTCAGGGGTATAGTGGAGTTTATACCTCAATGGGTCAGGGCTGTTTTGGCAGCAAAAGTGGGACCAACACAATATTAGGAAAGTGGTCATAATGTTATGCCGGATCGGTGTATAATGAACTGCTTTCGCACACACATAAAGCAATATTTTTATATTTAAAGTGCAAACCAGATAGACAAAACAACACAATACATTGTGTTAGGGTGAAAAAATGCAAAACATAAAATTGCTTGTCATTTATTATTATGAACATTTGTAAACATCAACAGTTTAGATTTTTTTAAACAGTTTTAAATAAAATGTCTGATTGGTTTAAAATATAACAAAAATAAAATATATAAAATAAAATAGATTAAAACAGAAGTTCTCCAATTAATAAAATAATTTTCAAATAAATTAAATAAAAAATAAAATGTAGTAAAAAATAAAATGTATGAACAACTATTGATGTATAAATAACTATAGAACAACAGTAAAAATCTCAGCTTGTAGGCCTGATCAGATTTCTTTCTTTTTTTTAAGAACCTAACTTTTCCACACATTGTATAAAGAACAACATTACAATTCCAGCTCATAGCCCTGTTCAGTTTCATTTAACTTTCATGTTTTTTTGTGAGAAAAACTAACTTGTCTACACTGTACACAGAAAGGGAAGATCTGCTGGCAGTAACAATGTCTCCTGCAGTAGAAAATATCCTCTCACTAGAGACAGAGGTAGCAGGTACAGCAAGGTAGCGCTTTGCTAACTTGGGAATACGAGGATATGTGGACTCATTGGTCATCCACCATACAAGTAGGTTGGAATCCAGGGAAATACAGTCCACTGCCTAGTATGAGGCAAGCTCTTCCTTCACCAGCTGCAAAGTAGGCTTTTTTTCCCCCACCGGACTCTTGAGGATCTCATCAAACAGTTGAGCAATGGCTGACTTCTTGACAGGAGGAGATGATTCAGGTGCCTCTGGGTGTCCTCTCTCAGGAGATTAACTGACTGCTGTTGCCCCTGTGGCTCCTCACTCTGCAAAATAAAATGACAAAACTTTAATATCTGATTATTACTGACACTGTAGCAGCAAGTGTTTGAAATTAAGCAATGAAGACATTTTATGTGCAAGAAAATTAATACCTGGTCTTCTTCCATGGTTACAATCTCTGTGATGAGGCTGTTGTAGATTCTGTCAAGACAGGCATCATTCACATGAGGAAGGGCCTTGAACCTTGGGTCAAGAGCTCTGCATTTGTGGAAGAAGTCACTGTCTTCCTCTTTGGGTTCCATAGAGTTGAGCACTGTGGTTTTGAGGGGCAGGATCACTGATATTGAAGGTGAGGATTCAGTGCTCATCAGTGTTGTGAGGATTTTTAGTGGTTTAAGGACCTCAATTACCTCCTCTGCCGTTCTCACATCCTAGTCAGACAATGTGGTTATGTCTTTGTTCTTCTTGAGGGCACTTTCTGTCAGTGCTGAGTACACAGTTGTTCAATGTACCTCTCATTTCCAGCAGGTGGTAACATCATGAATAAGGGGGTGTGTCTTGGTAAGTTAAGCATCTCCTGTTTGCTCTCCAATATGTGTGCTGCTGTTGGGCTACGGTGAAAAAAAAAAAGACACTCTGCCTAGCACTCTGGATACCTGGCTGAGTCCTGTTGCTTTCTGTGATGCTAAATTAATTGTGTGCACAAAGCATCCAATTTGGGGGCCCAGTCCAGCTTCACGGACTGAATTAACAATATTTCTAGCATTGTCTGCTGTGACAGGATCTGTAGTTGCTGGCCTCTCCAACTTCCACTCCAACACTGCCTGATTAAGTCCCTCTGCCAGATTTGTGCTTGTATGTTGTTCATAAATGGGTCGGGTTTGCAGAACAAGGCATACCATGTTCCAGTCAGGGGTGATGTGATGGCCAGTCACTGTTAAGTAGCTCTCGATAGCTCTTGATGTCCACACATCAGTCGTGAGTGTGACAGCAGATGCCTTGGCCAAGTCGTGTACAACAGTAGCTTTTACTTTTTCATAAAGGGCTGGTATGACTTTCTGACTAAATTGTGAACGAGAAGGAATTTCATACCGGGGCTCAATCACCTTCAATGTGTTTAAAAGCTGTGTTTTCAACAACTGAATATGGTCGTGGATCTGCTGCTATAAAAACACCAATGGCATTTGTTATTGCTTTGGCCTGATCTGAATTACCAGCGGGAGGCTGTTTAAATGACGAAGGAATCAGCGTTTGCACTACGCTCCCTTTTTTCCTTTTAGCACTGATATCTACATCAGAGTCCTGCACGGGTCCTGTTTGATAAACCCGCACCGCCCCACACCCGCAGTTATTAACAGCACACCCAACCCGATATCCGACACAAACACTAATTTTAGCCCGTACCCGACCCGTTTGAATTAAAAACCGCGTTTTATTTATATATTTTTTCCACTCAATTATGTTAATTAAACAACATCTTTTCTCGTAAAATTGAGATGTTATGTCATTAAAACGACATCTTTTCTCGTAAAAACTAGATCTTATGTTGTTAAAACGACATATTTTCTTGTAAAAACAAGATATGTCGTTAAAGGTGCAATATGTAAGAATTTTGCAGTAAAATATCCAAAAACTACTAGGCCAGTGTTATATATTTTGTTCACAGGGTTATTTATTTTGTACAAATATTTCCAACTGTTTGTAAATCATGAGAAAATTGCAATTTTAACCAAGGCTGAGGGATGTGTGGGGAGTCGCCTGTCAATTGCGTCATACCCGTGTTACCCTCAGTTTTATTTTGTAGAAACCATGGAAACATCAAAGACGCTCTAATATATTACATGTTTTAATAGACAAGTGAACAAGTGTTTGGTTATTTTTATAGATAGAAAACTAATTGTTGTTATATAGCTCAACACGTTTAGTCTAATTGTTTAAATCAAATTTTCTTTATTTCTTTGTGAGTACCATGCTTTACCATGCCTCAGAGAAAAAAAAACTATTTTGTGAAGTAGCTAACATAGCATAATCAGATGCAGCTTTATTTTTAGTAACAGTAATACAGAATTTTCTCCATCATACAATACGTTTTAAAATGAATTGCATGTAATTTATCAACACAAGCCATTCAGCATTTAATGTGATATTCTAAAATCGATCTAGCTTACTGCAGTGTGCAACAAGTGTCTCACAGCAGCCACCGAGCAAACGCACAGAGTAACGTTATAACATCATTTTCAACACTCTTAAATGTATCTAATATTACCTCATACTCATGACCGGAAAAGCGGAAGCAGCTCCGGCGACTGTGGAATAATAAATGTTCCGCTGCTCGCGGCATGTGTTGCGCAATCGCTCCAGCGGCCTCGTTCAGCTCCCACAACACTCGTGTCCTGCTCTGCTTCATACTACAGTAACGTTAATAATCGCATTCATGAACATGATTTCTCAACGAGTCCTATCCCAATTCTATTCCACCATCCGTTGAGGTGAAGACCCCATGTCCCAAGATTCCGTGCTCAAACTTGCCGTCATCAAGCTACACCTATGTTTTGAACAGTGGCGGCTACTGGTCTGTCAGAGAGGGGAAGCTCATTTTCGGCCTACATCATAAAATTGTCTATTTATTTAAAAGTAAATTCTGCCCTACGTTCCTTTTCAAGAAAATGGTCTGTGACCCTGTCGTACCAACTAGGAGTCTTTTCAAGTGACTTGACCAGTGTCCTCTCAATGGCCAGCAGAGCTAGGCTGCTTAAACGGCCTTGGCCCATTGTGTTTCGGGTGTAGGACTTGAGTCGCTTTAAACAGGAGAACCTCCTTTCTACACCTGCAGATGTAGCTCCAATTGTTGCCACAAATGAGAACAGTTTGTAAAGCTGAGGCATTGCACTGTCCAACTCCATGTCTTTAAGGAACACCAAGTAATCACACAGCTTTCCCCTGTTACCCTGCAAGTCCTGATCTGAATACAGGACTTGAAGTTCTGACCTCAGTCTTCCTGAATCAAAGTGATGGCCATAACTTTTCAGGACACTTTGGAAGGCCTCCTCTGGAAATACCTGTCTCATGTCATCAAATTTCCCTGGATTGACTAATTCTAAG
>RJVU01017312.1:5325939-5365209 GCA_003731715.1 Anabarilius grahami
AATCAAGCAATTTCGCCAAGCAAATATCAAAGAAATAGGTTGCAGCAGTTTTTATTTCGACTGAACTTGAGAAATCCGCGATGGGACTGAGCGCGAATAGCTTCAGTGATTCCTTATAGTACAGAATCCCTGTCAGTCAAAAGGAGATGCAGTCTCTCGACAGACCCTCCAATCATCACGCAGAAGCTCGGAGTCCGGGCCAGCCCACTCCCCATTCACCCTCAGAGACGCTGAGCATCCGTGGGCGGGACATAATCGCAGCGTTTATCCAATGACCGTCTAGTTTCGAAGCGCTGAAAAAAACCATTCAAAGCAGCCCCATTGAAGTCAATGGACGCTGGGCTTCAATAGGGAAATGCACTGTGACGCTGCGGGAATGTATGAGAAGGAAATCGAGTCAGCCGACCTGCTATATGTAACTGATTCTGAACGAACTCGTCTTTGAGATGAACGTTTTCTAACGCATTTTTAGTCAATAAAATGTTAATACAATAGTACATATTTGACCATTAATTTTGTGACATTATAAGGGAAGCCGAGCTTCCCTTGCAGTCTTAAAGAAATCGTCACTGGTTTTGAATAGACCTCTAGCGACCTCTAGCGGACAGAAAATCTGACTTCTCATTTTGATTGGCCATGATGATGTTCACTAGCTAGAGGCTAGGCTAAGCATGCTGTGTGTGTAGAGCACTGAAAGTGTGAGACGGAGAGTAAACAAACTTGCAGTCTGCCACTTAATATGTTCGTGTGGGAACTCAGATTTTACATATGTTCTGCAAGCAAAACAAGGATTGCATTCGGTACATATGTGCACTAAACCGAAAGTCCTGTACTGAAACGGTTCGGTATGAATACGTGTACCGTTACACTCCTACAATACATGTAACACAGTGCAGAAGTCTGCACTTTAAGGAAACAACTGCTTTACAGTCAAATGGTTCAACACAAAAGAATGAATTCCAGGAAGGATTTGGCTGCGTACTTGCATTTTAAAGGTATGTAAGAATTCTCATGTTAAAATACATTCTCTTAACCCAGCTTATTATTTATTGACTACTGTTAGCATGCCATTTATGGGTTTATCTCGCCAAAGTGTAAACTCTTTCCAGCCTAGGTTTGGGCATGGCTACTATAGCAGATGGAGCCAGAGGGCATTCAGCTTCGGTTACAGAAGTGCAAGCCAAAATTCGCTGCATTTAATTCTTCAATGTGACCATCAAAGTGACAATTCTTATTCATTAAACACAAGCACAAACATGGAAAATGTTCACGAAACTATTATTAAATAAATTGACACATTTGATGGATGAGCTTTATGATGTTTTATGATGTATATTGTAAATGCAGATGAGGATAAATACTGTGAAATAGTCAAAGGCCTTGATGTTCTAAAGGAAATGTCCCAAGAATTACCTTTTAAGGCAAAGATTAGTCATATAATGGTAATTTCCTCTGTACAAAACTCAGCAGTTTAAATGAATAAACAACTAAAATAGTTCACCCTATGACAATTAAATTTCTGTCGTGATTTACTCACCCTCATTATTTAAAAAAAAAAAACACAAAAGAAGAAGGGTTGTGAAGACTGCATATCAGAAATGTACAATTGCCTAAAAACATTCACAATTTAATGACATAGAATTCATGTTTAATGTGATAGTTTCATCCTTGCATCTACAAATACAAAATAACAATCTCTCAAAAGAATTTACATTAGAGAATAAATATATATATCTGTGCAAAGTATTAATTTGTCTTAATGGGCTAGTGGTAGAATTTTTAAGCGTGCCAGAGTATCTGGGTTCTAATACGCCCTCATATAGCTTTTTTTTCTTCCTCTTTAAAACCAAAGATGTTCATCAGTGACTGTATATATAAAAAGCAGGGAGGGACATGTTATGTGCATTTTGTTTTGTGATTTCACAGGACTGAATAGAGCGTCTCCGCAATGGTGTTAAGCGAACAGTTTTGTCCATGTTTGCCCTGAAGCAGCGGGCAAAACCGTCACAGTGCTGAGCAAGGGCTTAAAGTTTGGCGACAGATTGGTGTGATGGTTAAACGATGTGTGCCGTGGCGCCATTCTCATCTCGGGACTCGGCTGTGCAGCCAGTGCTGGAGCTGTCTCATATGCATCAATCCGAACGGTGTGAGCATGCCTACGGATACCATATGCCCCAGGGGCCTCTTTTTTCAGTGCAATTGTTTCAGTGGAACTGCTGTCTTCACCCTGAACATATTCAGGCAGTTGACTGTGCATGCTTGTTCGATGAAGTACGATGAAGTAATGGCTCATGGCTGTAAAACCGTGATTTCATCTCGGTCTGATTGTGTAAATGAGCCAGCAGGAAGGGCTTGGAAGTGCTAGCCAGGCTCCATTGCGAGAGGCACCAGATGGAAAATTGATGTACCCACAGAGGGGCAGCGGGGAGGAGCGCTGGGGCCCAACACGGGAAAAATAGCAAGTAGAGGCAGTGAGTGAGGTGTAGAGCCCTGCATTTCTGCCTGAGCCTGACGGGCCCCGACTTATTTATGGCCCATGGAACGGGGTTCGGAACGATTTTCACATCATAGCTCAGAGGCGGGCCGGGCCTTGATTTTTGATGCATAGCTACTTACGGAACGAACGCGGCGCCAGTTCCATTTTTTCCGTAAGTAGAATAGGGAAGGCGTAGGACATACAGCGTAAGCTTTTTGAAGAATACGAAAGTGCGGTTTTGGCGGAACCACTTGTGATGCGATCATTTGTTTATATAAAGCATGTACAATTAAATTTTTTTTCAAAAATGACCAATCGTTTCGCTAGATAAGATCCTTATTCCTCGTCTGCATCGTTTAAAGCCCTTTGAAGCTGCACTGAAACTGTAATTTTGACCTCAACCGATTGGAGACAATTGAAGTCCACTATAAGAAGAATAATCCTGGAATGTTTTAATCAAAAACCTTAATTTCTTTTCGACTGAAGAAAGAAGGACATTGACATCTTGGATGACATGGGGGTGAGTAAATTATCTGGAAGATTTTATTTGAAAGTGAACTAATCCTTTAATTTAACAAACAAAGAAGTGCTCCAAACATTTTTCTAAATTAACTTAATAAAGAAACGAAAAGGAACTACTTTGCAATTAAAAACAAAACTGAACATTTTAATGGCTGCAACAAAGGCTGCGTTATGGGGAGGCTTAAAGAAAAACCAAAAAAAAAACCCCCCAAAAAAAACAGGCCCCAGTTGTCACAGACACGCCAGGCTCTACCATCACCCAACCACAGCGCACTTCGTCACCCGAGTTCTAATCAAGCACACCTGCATCCCATCAGTACGGTCATCAACAGCAGCACAAAGGGCACACGCACTCACACAGTCACTGTCTGGTCTCGTTGTAATATGGTCTTACCTAAATGCTCACCTCAAGGACTCCTTCCAAGATACTTACCTGTCTCCAGCGTGTTCCCAAGTCTCCTTCGTTGTTCCTCGTCTCATGTGAGCTCCTCTGTGTCTTCTCAGCTCCAGTCCATCCCAAGTCTGCGATATCTGCAAGAGAAAAGACAAGTATCACTCCAGTATCCATATCCACCACCTGTTATATCTGCCTTCACTTACCTGCACTCCGTCAAAGCTCCTGGTTGTTCAATAAACTATATTACCTGCATTTCAGTGTCTCTGTCCTCTTCTGTATTGTAACACCAGTCAGGTTCGGGCCGAAAATTCTGACAAGCTGTCGGACACGGTCCGGGCAGGGCCTGAGCGTCTCGAGCCAAGGCCAGGCTAGGACCTAGATTTGTGGCCTGTGCAGGGCTCTAGTATGGTGTGATCCTTACATGGCTCCAAGGAACCTGCAAGAGGCTGGCTAAAGATCCACATCTTCAGAATGTGACCTCTTGGTGAAAGGGGGTGGTCGCTCACTGCCAGACCACGCTCAGTATGACCAAGAGACTGAGGAAACTGCCCTTTTATTGATAATTTACGGAACAGAAATAAACTCTTTTAAAGGAAACAAAAGATTCTCCACCCGGCCCTCCTCTGGGGGAAGGACTGGTGCGATCACCAGGGGTTCAAAGCAGCTCCCTCTATCTCTGTGTTGCCAATTACAGTGGGGTGCTTTGATGGACATTTGGAGGGTTAAGCAGTGGCCTGAGAAGGGGCTACATCACCTTCCTGATGGGGACTCGATGTTGCACCCGAGATGTTGTTTCTGGCCATGCCAGAGCAGGTTTAAAAGCCGCAGGGGGATGCCCTTGGCAACGAGCAGACTGGGGGTAAGCTTTCAGCGGCAAGATGTGTTCGATGGCCTCCGTATGCTTTTGGAATGCCAAGAACTGCTGGACAAAGTCTTTGACAGTGTTGCTGAAGAAGCCGCCTTGTGAGATGGGGGCGTTGAGAAAACGCACTGTGTCAGCATCCTTCATCTCTGCAAGGTTCGGCCAGAAACACTGTTCTCATCCTCAACATCTGCTCCTCGCTCGGAGCCCTGAATGAATTGCTGGGTCCGCCATGAGAGAGACCGACGGCATCATCCAGGAGCTCGGAGGTACATGACTCACGACACGCTGGAGGAGTGGGAGGTCCATGGGACTGGCCTAGCGGAAGAGCTCCCACTATAGCTCCCATTGCTGCTGAGTAACAGCAGAGGGGACTCTACCTTTGACAAAGTCGTTTTTTTTTTTTTTGGCGCACAAAAAGTATTCTCTTCGTTTCATAAAATTAAGGTTGAACACTGTAGTCACATGGATTTTTTAAGATATGTCTTTACTACTTTTCTGGGCATTGAAAGTGTAAATTAACTTTCTGTCAAAGGAGGCCTCACTGAGCCATCAGATTTGAACAAAAATATCTTAATTTGTGTTCCGAAGATGAACGAAGGTCTTACTGGTGTGGAACGACAAGAGGGTGAGTAAATTTTTCATTTTTGGGTGAACTAACCCTTTAAGGACCTATTAGCCTACACCATCTAGAGTTTCATGACAGAACTTTGTATTTGTACCCCTTAAAAATGTTATAATTATTGTAAATTTTTCTTTCTGACAGTGAAGCAACTTAATATAACATATAGAATTCAATTAATATGAGGACACTGGTGTGTTTATATTTGCTACTGTACAATTTCACTCATGGCTCATCCAATCAGATTACAGAGCCAGAACAGTCTTGCTTTAGTAAGTGGTTGTGTCTGTGCACAGCAATCATTTGACTCTCCATGGATTCTAGGATGTTATGTAATCATCTTTTGCATTCTCAGTTTTTAGAGGTCTTCACTTCATTTCCAATTCATGAGACTGAATTGGCTCTACTCTTCCAGAGTTTGGAGGTACCATGCTTTTGTTTAGAATCATCAGCATACTCTGTGGTGAAGCAATAATGCCCACTTCTCCCACACACCATATAATATGCTTTGTAGTGAAGTTTAGATGCTTCAACTTAAGCTATACTTATGCTTTAAATTTATTTAAAATGCTTTTGTGTTTTTGTTGGGCAACTCCTAGCCTTGGTCTGGACTCTATCGCAGCTTTCATTGGCCAAAGATCGCCCAAGAGGACGTCTGACTGACATGTCACGCAACCAATCACAGTTTGTTTTGTTTCACATTATGTTTAGGGGCGTGAAAATGTAAAGTCGATGTCCCTACAATAACAGACTGGTGTGCATAGTAAATTATTCATTCAAGAACATTGTGCAAGTTTACAGTAACAATGGAGCCACAAAATTCAATACTTTTGAAAATCCAGCATTTAGCTGATCCTAGTAAGCACTCATTGTCACAGTTGTAAACACGACGACATTCTTCTTCCACGAGGGTGTCTGCAGTCATGGCATTTGTTTCCAGGCGGACCATTAAAGAACGCGATACCCTCGTCTCCCGGACATCCTGTAGAATTCAACTAACCAGATGACCACTTCGAAAATCCTTAAGTGTTTCCAGTTAAGTGTACCATATGCATCAGATGTTCAGCCAACGGTCCATGGGCGTGAAGTCTAAGGCTGAGACTAGGCAACTCCTGGCAACAGTGTGTTATTGTTTGCTTTTTTTACAAAGTCATATTGTAACTATGCGAAACACAGCGAACATCATGCTTTTATGGAGAAATGCCGTTTTCTCATGTCAAATGATTATGACCATAAATAATGCACTGTCACTTTAATCGATGGTGAGCACTGCAGCAAAAATAGACTTGCTGCCAAAATGATCACAACATTGCTCCAATAGGATGGGCTGGCCATGATGCCAGTTAGTTAAATGGTGTAAGACAGCTCTCTTATCACAGCAGCTTGGTTCTCCTTGACATCTTGCTGAATGAAATTGGGGGTGAAAAAAAAAAGCCCTTCATCAATCATTTGTTGGGTTTGTTTACATTTAATAGCAAGAGTCATGGGTGGGTGGCAGTTTCAAGGCTGCTGCATTGCAGAATTGAGCTGCTGCTCATCACACTCCTCGTCCTGTTTCTCCCCTCATATGCTTGGTTTCACCGTATGACTGATAAAACAAAGAATCAAACTGCATATATATATATATATAACAATTTGTCTCTTCAGGACTAATAAAAAATAAATAAATAAATATATAAATAATAAAAACCTTTTTGACCTATTTCAACTTAATTTTTACCAACAACTCAACATTATAGGAACGTTGATTTGTAACTTTTCAGTAACACTAAAATGTCCACTTTCCTTAATGTTAATAGAAGGTAATTTAATGATGTTCCTGAAACATTCGAACGCCTGCTGTTACCAAGCAGAATCACTGAAGGAATGAGAAACAACAAGAACAGAAACTACAACTGACTTCCAGCCACAGTCTTAGATGAAATCAACTGAAGATAAAAGAAGACATTAAATCTCTCAAGATCTCAGCAGCATTCTCCACAACCAGCATTATGAGCTTCCCTTATTACTAACCAATTTGATTTTATTTCTTTCAAACATGAACAAAAGTTCTTGTTGAGATAAAGAGGTTGAAAATGTTCATGTTTGGTTGAAAATAAGTTTTGTTTAAAGTCATTGTGATGGTGATCAGTGTTTTCTTTAGTTGGGCTCTTGACCCTTGACTATTGTTTTATTTATTTATTAACTTATTTTTCTTTCAGCAATTGCAAGTGTTCTCAGCACACATTTGAGTATTGCTCAAGAAAGTGAAAGATGAAAAAGCTGATTGTCATGTCTGTTTTAATGACTATAAAATGACAATATCTATTCGCTTGCTTAGTTGGGGACACTTGACATTTGACTTGACATTTGATATTCAACAGTATTCTTGACATTTAATCAACAGTGCTTCTGATCTGCCTGCATTGACACTATTCTTTAAGAGCTGCTGTGCAGCCAAAATTATGTACCAGTTATCAATGTAAAGCTGCTTTGACACAATCTGCATTGTAAAAAGCGCTATATAAATAAAGGTGACTTGACTATATCTAATAACTATAAAATAATTATCTAATAACTATAAAATGACTGCTTCTTCTGTAGGTTCATGACTGGTTTACATATTTTTTGAAGTTGAAGCATTAATAAGTTAAAAAGTAATAAATTCAGCTGTTGTAATAGAAAGATCACTTGTAACACCAAAGAGATCTGTGTGAGATCTTAAAAAAACACTAAACCTCTTGTGTAAAAGTTGAGACACACTTAGACATCAACACTCATCATACAAACCTCAACAATGGTGGCAATAAAAAACAACAACAACAAAAAAATCTAATTTAAATAGTAAAAGAATTCAGCTGCATAATTTATTCATTGCTTAAATGCATACTCGGAGCCATGAATGAGTATAATTTATATAGGCCTAGCTTTAAGTGTGAGGACCCTGCTTTAAGGTTTGTGTCTATAGGGAAATTGACTTTCAAAAACAAACCCACCTTAAAAGAATATATATTCACTGAAGTACAAAGTGTGACCGTAAGCCCCCATATCCACCATGTCATGTTATGTAACAACCCTTTTTTGTTATAGGTCTGAAAGTTATATAGGTCTCCATAAATCCTCTTAGTTTATAAAGCCTGTCTCAACAATGTTCTTTAAAGTTATAAGCAGTTTCTTTCTGTCATTCTTTCATTTTTTCATCACTTTTGTTGCCGTCCTTCTCTTGAGATGTCTTGTTTCTTTGTCTGAAGCACTGGCTACATTGTTTTCATTCTTGAAAGGAACTAGGCTGGCTTTGACATTTTCAACACAATTACTAGCCTCACTCTACACAAAATACTGAAAGATCTTTTGTCCAGCCGTGTTCAACAAAAAAATGTTCATCTGCAGCATCATGGACTGTCTCCTGTCCACTCTAACCAATCAGATTCCTGTGTTTTGACAAGGGCAGTCCATCACTGGAGGCAAATAAGGCTCAGCCTCCCAAAATATTATATAAAAAAAATAAGTGTTATTCTAAATTTCTATATTATATTCTAAATTTCACGTTTAATAAATCAAATTAAAACAGTTTATCTTTTAACTATTGTATATAACTCAGATGCATAAAATGTATAAATGTACCATTTTTTTTCCCTTTAATGTGCAGTTAAAGTATTAATCACAGCAAAAATGCCAAAGGAGGCTGACATAAAAACTCCTCGTATGAGTAAACTGAACAATTATATTAATTGATTTCCTTGAAAAATGTGGTTGAAATAAACAAAATAAACAAAATTTGGCCAAAATATTGATGCAGTCTAAATTATTGAAAGATCTCATAACAAGTGAAAGACTAAAATGACAAGAAAGTTGTAATGCCACACCAGCAGAGGGAGCCCTCGCCTGAGTATTGACTGTGTACCGCTCCCTCTGCTTCTACTTGCATTTCCTGTTTGAACAGTATTTAGGAAGAGACTGTTGTCGTCCAAATACCCACACTTGTGGTCTTGGCCACTTGAGAGCGCGTGCACGCGACAGGAAGTAAGTGCCCAAGACTGTCCAGTGTCTTAAAAATGCCAAAGTGCAGTGCCCTTAATGCACACTAAACCCACACTATCTTGAATACCGCTTCTGAGCAGTATTCGAGGCTAAGCGTATCCCATCATGCATTATGTTCAGGAGCTCACGTGCCCCGATATCACGAGATGTTGAGGAAAATATTCCACTGTAAGTTAAATTAATTAGATATTACATATAATTTGGTAGTTAAACATTTTATTGGTGCAAATATGGATAGGGTATGTGTATTTTGTACAACATTTGCAACTGCTTTTATCACTTAATTAGAAGCACCACAATTTTAAAATTGTGTCTTCTGTTAGTTACATAGCGACCACTGAACAGACATTTAGAAGTTTATTTTAAAATGCAAAGTATTAAAAAAAAAAAAAAAGCTCAGTAAACTTGCATTTTTTGCAAGACTATAAGTGTGTCCCATCAGGTAATCAGTTCTACACACACTCGTGGTCTTCACGCCCACTTGAACACTTGAGCCAAATACAGGAAACACGTCATGTAAGTAGACAAGTGGTCAAGTGCAAAGACAGCAAGTGTGGGTATTTGGACAGGGCATGTGTGTTTGCTCATTGCGAAGTATTGCCAGTTCATCTGCCTTACCAAGCATTTCCATTGTTTTCTGCCTGATTGTCTTGTGTATGAGTCTGCCTGATTTTCTGATTTACGCTTGTTGGATTATCCCTTTAGTTTGGTAGCCTGATTTGGACTGATGACTGTGTTTGGACCTTTTGCCTGTTTACTCACCTCTGCCTTTTTGATTACTCTTATGTATGTCACCAGATTTGACTGCTACTGTGGTTTTGACCTATTGCCTGGCTTAACGTTTCTGTCTCTTAAACCTGCTGCTAATAAACACCCGCAAATGTGACCCGTCGCGGAAACCAGTGACACAAGTCGGCAGCACAACTATCGAGCAAAATGAGAAAGAAGCGTTTTTTTTCAAAATTGGTGATTTTCGTTTTTTTGCAGAATCTGTTAGTTGAGATCACGAAGAAGCCTCTCCGTGTTTGAGATAGCAGTATTGGTATATTTAAAAGCGTACATTTTGAGGTTGAAATCGGCTTGTTTTTCGGAGATTCTAGCACACAGTAGGGGCGTGTCATTGTCTGTTTGTATTTCCATACTGGGTAACGCGCCGGCGCGTTTTGCAGGATTTTTTTCACATTGCAGCAAAACAGACTTAAAATACTCTGTCATTTTTTGTCATAGAGACATAAGTAATATATCAACTGAAACTATAGAATGTCTTCTTTTACTTGTGTACACTCAGAGTAAAAACAAAATGTTGTGCTTTTTGTAAAATAAAGAAAACTAACATGAAGCGTGATCTCTCGTCTCCCTCTGAACGAAGTCCAATCTGATAGTTCTCAGAAAATGAACTGTAACTTAGTGAATACTAATCACAAAAAAAATGACACTTATGTCTAAAGAAACGTTGAAATGTCAGGTTTTAAATTGTGTAAGTCAAATCGAAAACAAATATTCTCTGTTTATGTAATCTGTATGAAAAGAGAGCCATGTCAGAAGTCCGTGATTCAGCTCATTATCCGCTAATGCGGCCACGCCCACGGAGGGAGCGCTATTCAGAGGCAAATTCAAAAAAATCTTTTTTCACAGCCTACCTGACTGAAAGGCCTCATTATTATGCAAGTCATTTCAAGTCATTATTATGTGATTCTTTTGTCTTCTCAGGTGAGAAAATTTTATTTCATGATTATAGTGACCAAAATGATCACGGTTATCACAGAATCCTGTTCAAAAAGTCCTAATGCTACACAATGAAATCAATTCACCAAGTTTTATGTAGAAAACCAGCAAATAACAAATAAAATTAGCATCAATATGTATTTTTTCTTTACATAAACATTAAAATAATAACATTAAAAATGATGTCCAGATTTTAAAGGAGTGTCTTGCAACATGTTATCTCTAAATCATTTTCAGCCTCTAAATCATTTTTATAAAAGTCAAAAAAGATAAATTACTGACATTTACAATGCACATTACCCTTTATTATTAATAGTATGCGGTGCATGCAGCTTTACAGGGGGGAGCTTTACAGGGGGTATGGCTTATCTAAATGAGATGTAAATGAGCCCTATTTTCACTCCCAGCAGGTGAGAACAGGTGAGAACTGCACAAACTTTAGAGGCCATTTTCTTAGTTTAGAGCTTTTTTGAGTGCCTACCTTCAAATGGCCACAACTTCTCCAAATATTATCAGATTTCCATGTGTTACACATCGTTGGAAAGCTTTGAGACTACACTTTCAGAATCTGTGAATAACTCAAAATGCCCCAGAACCGACTTGTGTCCCTACTTTCCGTGACTGGTCACAAATGGGTTCTAACGCCGCTTCAGCCTCGTCGTTACAGAATACTTTGCCACCACTGAATCCAGTGTAAGTTTCAAACTTGCAAGCAGCTTTGGCCTATCAAACTGAAGTGTTCAAGGGCTACCAAGATCAACTCACTAAGCTCCAGTCGGTCAACGAACATCTGACTCATTATATCCAGTCTCCATCGGCCACGCCGAAGACGGTAAGCTTTACGTTACCAGATAAATTTGATGGATGTGCAGAGCAGTGTAGAGGTTTTATTCGTCAAGTAAGGATTTACTTTGATAACCAGGAAGACAAGCTTGTGTCAGAAGAAAAGAAATGCGTTTTTATGATGACGTTATTATCTGGCAAAGCTCTAGACTGGGCTGCGGCAGTTTGGGAAACGGATGTACGATTTAGAACGTCTTTTGATTATTTCATCCAACAACTGCACGAAGTGTTTGAATATCCCGCTGGGGGCAAGGATATCTCAACACAAATTCTACAAATGTCACAGGCTAACCGTACTGCTGCTGATTATACCATTTTGTTCAGAATGCTCGCTGTTCAAAGTGGATGGAATGATATTTCACTGAAAGCCGTCTTTCAACGGAGCCTCAACAGTGATCTGCAAACAGAGCTGGCATGTAAGAGAGAGAATTTTTCATTTTCTGTCTTTGTGACTCTCACTATAAAAATTGATAATCTGATAAGACAAACACCTGACAACTGCCCTCCATGACAGTATGTTCCACAAAATCTACGTCACAGAGTAACGCAATGGGTCCACACTTCTGTCAGCTCTGATGAGTTAAGCACCTAAATGAAGAAGTGTGAGGGAATCTCAACATTTTTCGCCGACTGTCTTGCAACCGATGACGTCATCAACCACCAAGCCAAGCGACAAACCCATCCAACTAGGTCTATCTAGACTATCTGAGGAAGAAAGAATGACAAGACGACAACTCCGTCTATGCTTTTATTGCGGTGAAGCCAGTCATCGCAGTCAAGGATGCCCACAGGCCCAGACAACTTCTCGGGTAAATACTGAACATTTCTCACTACTAAGTAACAAATCATTCAAGCTCCCTATTAAACTAAAGACTGAAGATGCATCTATTTCATTAACAGCGATGATAGATTCTGGGGCAGCCTTGAACCTCATACATAAGGATCTTCTCAAGAAGTATGACATTCTCACCCAACCATGCAACCCGCCTATCAAGATCAAAGCTGTTGATGATAACACCATTGGAGAGGGGATCACCCATCAGACCAAGCCATTAACACTCCAAGTGGGTTTGTTTCATCAAGAATTTATCTCCCTGTACGTCATTGACTCCCCTAAGCATGAAGTGATCCTCGGATTTCCATGGCTATCCGTTCATGACCCTAGTATTTCCTGCCATCATGGGGAGTTGACCAATTGGTCCAATGTCTGTGAAAATCATTGTTTTTCCCAAATCCCCCAACCAGGTTTTACAACTAGCATCAAAAGCCCAGAAACTAACAAGACTTTTGATATCCCCAATTGTTATAATGATCTGGCAAAAGTTTTTAGTAAAATTAAACCCACACAATTACCACCTCATTAACCTTTGGTACTGTGCAATTGATTTACTGCCCAATGCCATGCCCCCTATAAGTAAAGTCTATCCACTGTCCAGAAAAGAAACCCAAGCCATGGAAGATTACATCAAAGAAGCACTGAGCTCAGTGTTCATCCGACCCTCCACATCTCCAGCTGCAGCAGTGTTCTTCGTTGAAAAAAAAGATGGAGGGTTAAGGCCTTGCATTGATAATAGGGGACATAACTTCACAGTGAAATTCCGCTACCCCCTTCCATTAGTTTTCTCAGCCCTGGAACAGCTCAGTGAGGCCACCATCTACACCAAACTTGACCTACAGAGTGCTTATAACTTGATCAGAATCAAAGAGGGCGATGAATGGAAAACTGTCTTCCTCACCACTAGGGGCACTATGAGTACTAAGTTATGCTGTATGGGCTTGCCAACTCTTCCGCTGTTTTCCAGTCATTCATTATTGAGATCCTCCCAGACATTCTGAACCAGTATGTAATAGCTTACATTGATGATATTTTGATTTACTCGAAATCTGAAGATGAACATATCAGCCATGTCAAGACAGTCCTCACTCGTCTTCTCGCAAACTAACTATACGTCAAGGCAGAGAAGTGCGAATTTCACGTCAGACAGACTTCATTCCTGAGCTACCACATCAGTCACCAAGGAGTAAAAATGGATGAATCCAAAGTCAAAGCAGTCACAGAATGTCCACAACCATCCACCGTGAAGGAGCTTCAAAGATTTCTAGGATTTGCCAACTTTTATAGACGCTTCATTAGAAATTACAGTATGATTGCTTCTCTTCTGACATCCCTCTTGAAAGGGAGGCATTCAAAATTGAAATGGACTAAAGAGGCCAGCCAGGCATACAACACTTTGAAGGAAAGGTTTAAAACAGCCCCCATCTTAAAGCATCCTGACCCCGATCTCCCGTTTGTGGTGGAGGTAGACGCTTCTGACTGTGGAATTGGAGCTGTACTCTCCCAACGTCACGGCCAACCCGGTAAATTATATCCATGCGCATTCTTCTCAAGAAAGTTAACTGCAGCAGAAAGGAACTATGATGTGGGGAATAAAGAACTTTTGTCCATGAAAGCAGCCATCGAGGAGTGGAGACAGTGGCTCAAAGGAGCAGTCCACCCATTTCAAGAAATCACAGACCACAAGAATATAGAATACATCAAGAGTGCCAAACGACTCAACCCACGCCAGGCACGCTGGTCCCTGTCTTTCACCTGGTTCCAGTTTACAGTGACATATCGACCAGGCAGTAAGAATAGCAAGGCAGATGCTCTATCTAGGCGGTATGATCTTCCCACTGAACCCTCACACCAGAATGCATTCTTCCACCTTCTATTGTCATCGCTCCTGTCACCTGGGACATAATGAAGGAGATACAAAGGGAACAACTACAAGAGCCTGCACCTGACAACTGCCCTCCTGACAAACAGTATGTTCCACAAAATCTACGTCACAGAGTAACGCAAGTTCACACTGTCAGCTCTGGTCATCCAGGTATATCTCACTCTTCACTTCACTCACTGCAGAACTCATTCTGGTGGCCCTCGATGACCAAGGATGTCACTACTTACGTCACAGCCTGCCAAGTCTGTGCCCAATCTAAGACTCCCAAAGACTTACCCTCACGTCTCCTCCAACCACTACCTATCCCACAACGTCCTTGGTCCCATCTTTCCATTGACTTTGTAACTGATCTACCACTCTCCAATGGCTTCACTGCTATCCTAGTCATAATTGACCACTTCTCCAAGTCCTGTCGTTTGGTCCCTCTAAAGGGTCTCCCCACAGCCATGGAGACTGCTCAAGCACTATTTCATCATGTCTTTTGAATTTATGGTATACCTGATGCTATTGTCAGCGATAGAGGAAAGCTTTCTGTAAACATCTGGGGCCTCATTTATAAAGCGTGCCGATGCATAAGTTGTGATTTATAAAAACAAACTTGACGGGAAAACTGCCCTCCACGCAAACTCTGACCCATGCGTACAAACATTTTGGAGACAGAGCAGTTTGGCAACACTGATGGTGAGCTGAGGGACTGACGGCAGATGAAGGAAAACCACTTTAAATCCTCATTATGAGCCATGATCATAAATACAGTTCATGTTCACAATAACAGTTTAAATAAATGAAATAATTATTTAAACTCGCGTGGAAACAAGTTTTCATTTGATAAACATTTACATTAATATTAAACTTTCACTATTGCCGATAAGCACTGAAATTACATTACGCAGAAGTTAAACAAAAGTGATATGAATTGAGATAGATGTTTTAACCCTTTAACTGCCCCACCAAGAAAAAGGCATTTGAAAAAATTTTAGCATCTCGCTTAAAAATGACCAAAGAGTTTCAATATTTTTCCTATTTAAAACTTGACACTTCTGTAGTTACATCGTGTACCAAGACCGATGGAAAATGAAAAGTTGCGATTTTCTAGGCCAATATGGCTAGGAACTATACTCTCATTCCGGTGTTATAATCAAGGAACTTTGCTGCCGTTCCATGGCTGCAGCAGGCGCAATGAAATGGATGATGTGATAACATTACCTTAGCTTTTCTGCATTTACCTTTAAGTGACAAATCAACCGTTTGGTTGAGCATGTTTTTGAAAAATTATTAAAAACATACTAAAGTTTTTTCATGGCACCAAGTAACATAATTTTGTAAAGTTAGGGCTCTTACAGTGTAATATGTCAAAAAAATTTGCTTACCTTGCAAATTTTCACCAAGAACAGTTCACATGGCAGGAGTGATTTCTTTGTTTCTGACATCCATGTTAGAGGAAGTGTTGTGACAAGTGCTGTTGATTGACACTCTGACATCTAGTGGATTTTTTTGGCATAACATACCTCAACCAGATGGTAGAGATGGCTCAATCAGCTTGAGTTAAGTTAGGTACTCCTCTCAATGAAATATAGTGACTCAAAATGTGCTCTACCATTTGGTCGAGCAGGCAGTTAAAGGGTTTTAATGACAGCGAGAAGCGCTGGGAGCACAATAATTCCTCTTTAAACTAAAATGTTATAACAAAATATTTTAGCAAGAACGATGATCAGTGATGCACACTTAACTTCGATATTATGGAAGACACTGCTGGATTCGGTGGTTGAACGATCCGTTGTCCAGTTTGAATAGTTCCAATGATAATAGCTTACTGTACAACCGCAGCTGCAGGAGGTGTTGATGTCGTGTGAAGGATCTTCAAGCAATTACCATTTGAAGGATATAATATGAGGAAAACGGTAAGATTTGCATGTTTTCTTTTTAAAATACTTTGTCAGTGACGCGCCGAGACAGACGATTACACTGCAATAAATAAGTAGGCCTATCTGTTTCCACTAAAAATAGTGAATAAACTTCCTAAAAGATATGTTCACCTTATCAGCAAAACTGCATAAATTTGATTCGAATTGTTTAAAACTATTAAAATACTATTTGGCCAGTGAAAATGAATGAATCAGCTCTATTCTAAAACCTTTATCTCAAATATTTTATACAATTTTGTTTTTATGGATATTTAAATATATTTATTCTAAAACATAAAGAGGATATTGGATGATCTTTATCAATATAATGTGTGGCACAAATGGCATTTATAGTCCATTACT
Source organism: Anabarilius grahami (assembly GCA_003731715.1). Classification (NCBI taxonomy): domain Eukaryota; kingdom Metazoa; phylum Chordata; class Actinopteri; order Cypriniformes; family Xenocyprididae; genus Anabarilius; species Anabarilius grahami. The sequence continues at coordinate 5,342,394 of RJVU01017312.1, forward strand.
AATATTTTCCATAGTCTTGTACCTTTGACGGTGTTAACCATGGTGTCACGTGGATAGGAATATGTATGGAAATGATATGCAGATGAGGTTATGCATAGTAAAACTAGGCGTCGTAAGCTCCATATATGGTGATTTCGGGGAGGGGACAGGGTGAAGATGCACGTACGCACAATCTTCCGTTGACTGGGATTTATAAAGGGATTTGTGCGCAGGTTCTGGCGTACACATGGTTTTATAAATCTGATTTTTTTGGTGCGTACACAGAATTTAGCTTTTGCGCGTACGTACACTTTTAGGATGAAATCTACGCAAAGTTTTATAAATGAGGCCCCTGGACATTAACATCAGCCTCACATCAGGGTACCACCCCCAGTCAAATGGACAAGTGATTTTCACAGACATTGGACCAATTGGCAGATATCTTCATTCATACTGTAGCCGAGAACAACACCGCTGGTCTGAATTCCTTCCATGGGCAGAATACGCACAAAATTCACTAACTCATTCTTCAACTGGTCTGACCCCCTTCCAGTGCGTCCTTGGGTATCAGCCTCCTTTGTTCCTGTGGTCTGGCGAACCCTCATCGGTCCCGGCAGTGGACGATTGGATCCAGCGTAGTGAGAGGGTGTGGGACAGAGCACACATCCGTCTTCAGAGAGTTGTGAGAGTACAGGAACTCCAGGCCATCAGACGACGTCGCCCACATCCTCCCTACCAACCAGGACATCAGGTTTAGCTTTCTATGAGGGACCTCAAGCTGTGGCTACCCAGCAGGAAGCTCAGTCCAAGGTATGTTGGTCCTTTCAAAATTTTAAAGAGGATAAATGAGGTCACATACCAGTTAGAGCTTCCTGCTAACTATCGTATCTCTCCATCCTTCCATGTTTCCCTCCTCAAACTGGTCCACCCGGGGGCTGACCCCGACACTGAGGCTCGAGAGCCGCCACCACCACTGGACGTTGATGGAACTCCAGCTTACAAGGTGAATGAGTTACTGGACTCAAGATGGAGAGGGGGTCAGCTCCAATACTTGGTGGACTGGGAGGGCTGTGGACCTGAGGAGAGATCGTGAATAGATGCCCACGATATCCTGGACCCTTCTCTCATTGAGGATTTTCAATGTGCCAGACCCGATCGACCATGGGGACATCCGCGTCAAGTGCCAGGAGGCGCTCCTAGAGGAGGGGGTTCTGTAACGCCACACCAGCAGAGGGAGCCCTCGCCTGAGTATTGACTGTGTACCGCTCCCTCTGCTTCTACTTGCATTTCCTGTTTGAACAGTATTTAGGAAGAGACTATGTGCTTGCTCATCGCGAAGTATTGCCAGTTCATCTGCCTTACCGAGCGTTTCCATTGTTTTCTGCCTGAATGTCTTGTGTATGATTCTGCCTGTTGGATTATCCCTTTGCTTTGGTAGCCTGATTTGGACTGATGAATGTGTTTGGACGTTTTGCCTGTTTACTCACCTATGCCATTTGGATTACGTTTGTATATTTTACTTTTACTCCACTACATTTCCTAAATAAAATTCCATAGTTTTTTTTTACCATACTTTTACTCCGATACATTTTCCCAAAGCATTTTCATTACTTACTACAAAATAATGTAGGAAGAACACAGACTGCAAGCAAGCATGTGCAAACAAGTGCTCGCACAACCGCGGTTGATTTAATTTTCCGGGTTGCATCCGTTGCTGGAGCGGCTGAGAAGAACTGTCATTTTACAGTACAAGAGCGGCCTCTAGAGGCGAAATAAAAACTATCACCGATGCCTCGTAGAGTTTGTTTTAACACATGACGTGAGGTTGCGCGCTGCACAGAGCAGGACACTTCAAAAACGGATTTAAAATGGACAACAAAATGGTATGTTATACAGTGTACACTACAGTGCATGTTTTCATATCATTATAAAGTAATTAGTTTGTTGACTAGATGCTGCATTAGTGGAGAACAGTAGTATGTTTGCCATTGAGGCTGAGAGGATGCTAAAATTAGTAGTACCTCAAGTGGTTAAAACAATGTGACAAAAACACCAACTGTTTAATGTCACGATTGTAACCATTCATTTGCATCAGTTTATATCAATTTGTTCGCTGTTGTGCATTCACTATCCAGCGAAGTTGCATATTTAAACTGTATTCTCATCATGCAGGGACAGAAACATAACAAATCAGTAATGTATTCGATTTCAGTTCTTTTTTTATTGGCACTGTAACACATACAGGTGCTAGTCATATAATTAGAATATCATCAAAAAGTTGATTTATTTCACTAATTCCATTCAAAAAGTGAAACTTGTATATTATATTCATTCATTACACACAGACTGATATATTTTAAATGTTTATTTCTTTTAATTTTGATGATTATAACTGACAACTAAGGAAAGTCCCAAATTCAGTATCTAAGAAAATTTGAATATTACTTAAGACCAATACAAAGAAAAGATTTTTAGAAATCTTGGCCAACTGAAAAGTATGAACATGAAAAGTATGAGCATGTACAGCACTCAATACTTGAGTGGAGTCGATCAGTCTGTGGCACTGCTCAGGTGTTATGAGAGTCCAGGATGCTCTGATAGTGGCCTTCAGCTCTTCTGCATTGTTGGGTCTGGCATATCGCATCTTCCTCTTCACAATACCCCATAGATTTTCTATGGGGTTAAGGTCAGGCGAGTTTGCTGGCCAATTAAGAACAGGGATACCATGGTCCTTAAACCAGGTACTGGTAGCTTTGGCACTTAGTTGTCAGTTATAATCATCAAAATTAAAAGAAATAAACATTTGAAATATATCAGTCTGTGTGTGATGAATGATTCTCTATTTTTTAAAAGCATGTGCCTGGCTTGGAGTGTTAGCTTGGGCTTACATTAGTACAGTATGTGCACCCCCTGCTAATAAAATCTCTAAGTAAAAAGATTATTATAAAGCTCATATACCATACTTAATCAATATAAGTCAAAATGTTACTTAATGTAGATGAATATAATTGTTTTTTATGTTATTATAATAGTGTGATATGAAATGTTATATTATAATGTGATATGAAAAATTGGGTTCAAATTTAGCAATATAGTGGGTGAATTATGTATTTAATGTATTTTCATGTATTTTCTGTAAAGCTGCTTTGAAACTATATGTATTGTGAAAAGCACTATACAAAATAAATGTGAACATGTGAAATGTGATTGTATATTATGATGTTATGATGATGAACTATATGCCTTTCTCCACTGATGTTTCTAAGTTGTTGATGATTTTTTAGAAGGCAGCTGTCTGACTCTGTCTAGCAACACATTATTAGCTGTTTGATCAAATTAAGGCTAATCATATCAATTACCGTTATGTGTCCGACGTAGAGAGCGATACATAAAACACATTACCATTCTGATACATCAACTTGTAGACGATCCTGTATAATTCACTCTTCCACTTCTTCTCTGAATCAGTTTCTCGTTCAAACATAAATGGCTGAATTAAACCAGTATTTCCACTGGACCGTTAGAATTATTAAAGGGCTGATCAAGCAGCATAGGCGGAGGGTGAACCGACGCCAGGCTAAAGAATCCTTAGTGCAACCCACCCTTAAAGTGCCATAATGTACTAAAACAGTAATATTAAAAGATCAAATTAAGTTTAAGCCTTTTTGATTATCATACTATATACAGGCGAGCAGATGAGCACAGAATATGAATGCAACGTGTTTTCTTTATAATGGTTTTCGATGGAAAAAAACACTTAATGAGAAACCTCATGTTGCATTACTTTTCTGTGTTCATTTGTTTGTCTGTACAAAGTATGCATTATCAATAAGGCGTATATTGAATTTGGTCTTTTAATATCACTGTCTTACGACATTAGATCTTACTACAAACCTGGTAAAAATGACTGGCGGGCAATGGAGGAAAGCATTGTTTTGCCCGCAAGGGGGGGCGTTCCCCTCTGGGTGTGACGTCACGTGAAAACGATCAATTGGCTGATGGCAGTCCTATGACATCACATGGAGTGCCTGCAAGTGCCGTCATGAACTTAAGAGTTGCCTGAAGGAAGACGCGCAGGCATGCCTGAAGCATGCCAACACGGCGCAGCATCTCTTTTCCTTCTCAGGGAACTGAGTTACACACATAACCCTAAGATGTTCCTTTTTGAGGGAACTCGATGGTGCGTCATCATGTTGATGCTATAGGGAACATTAAGTAAGGAATAATTAACGACGGGCCATTGAATTATTAGAAAATAATGCACACCCAGGGTGTTATGTGGCCACGATGCAAAGCGAAAGCGAAGCCTTTACACCTCAGGTTTGCATTATTTTCTAATAATTCAATGGCCTGTCTTCAATTATTCAGCTTATACTATGGTTACCACACCTCAAGACACCGTTCTGATGTTGTATTTCATGACATTTGTCAGGTTTTTGACCATAAAACACTCCCGTGTGTGGGACTAATTTCTTACGCATCTCATCCCAAGCCTCCTTTGCTAATGCGTAACGTCATTTCAGCACTAGTAATGGAAGGTTGAGCCATTGATAGCAGGTTATTTATGCAGTTGAGAGAGAGAGAGAGAGAATAAGCATATGTGAATTTGCCTACCCGAGTCTGTGCATCTCTCACGGCAGCAGTGTCTCTACTAATAGTGAAAGTGTAAGTTTATCTACCTCAAGAACCAGTTATTATCTCGCTGGTGAGAAATGTCATGTAGCTTTTAATTTGCTAAACTATTTTACTGAGTAATTAGTCAGAGCAACACTGACAACACATTTCTGTGCGAGTGTGTGTCCTGTCCGTACTGTCCGTACTTAGTACGTTTGTGTCATGATCACCAGTTGGAGTGCCCTATCTAGCCACCAGAGGGCACTCCAACAGAACTCAGATAATTCCCAACACATAGAAACTCTTTCACCTAGATATTATCACATAGAGACTGTGTCTGTACCTCGAACTAGTAAATACAAAAAACTTCCGAAACCTTTTAAGGGAAAAAATTTAATTGATGTTCAAAAAATGAAAATCACAGATAAATCAGATAAACAAATGATAAAGCTTGGGTTACNTCCACCCCGGACCTTTGCCTCACCACTACAGACTGCATTTCCCATAACCCACTCCTGGACTCATTATCCCGTCATTGTATCCAGCTGTGTTGAATTCTGTAATCAGTGTCTGTCTACTTAAGCCCTATTCGGACGGGACTAGTTTTCCAAACGACGTTTGAGTAACAATTCTTATCAACCTACGTCTGTGATTTAATGTATGGATTCGGACGGGACTTACATCTCCGTGTTTATTACCGAGGTAGGAGTGTCTGTGTTTTACATGTGGGCATTTCAGAAGATCACGTGTTCAGAATGCGTGGATTGCGTATGGTCATATGACCGATCAATGGCAAGATGGCGGCGAAAAAGAAAGTGACGCGACACTGGAGTAGGGAGGAAACATTAGCTTTAATTTATCAACATGATTTAATAGAACTGGGTTCTTATAATTAACCCACTGGAATAAAAAGTTTTAACTTATATAATTTACACGTTATGTAATTAAGTGCAGAAATGAAAGTACTCTTACCTGAAACTGATATTACAGTAGCCAGTCTTAACAGTTTACGTGATTTGGCTCTTCTTGTTGATTTATTTTTTTTATTTCTTCGCAGTGTACCAAACACATCTACATCCATTATCGGTGCGCAAAAAGCAGAAACTTGAATACCGGCGCGATAGCGAGAGATTGTACGGTAGTTCACGTTGACCAAAACACACAAGAAAAAGCGTTTTGGAAAAAACATTTTCGGAAATCACAGACATTCGCATTCGGACGGGATTAGATTTCTCTGAGGACCGCCGAGTTTGACGAAAAACAGTAGGTAATTTGCTCTGGAATTTTTACAGAGGTCGTGTGAGAAAAAGACAGACATGGCAGATTCGGACGGGATTAAAATCTCAAAGTACGTCTGTGAAACAGAAATTTCTCTAACGTTCCCCTGTGAAACTAGTCCCGTCCGAATAGGGCTATAGTCTGTGTTTGTTCTGTTCTTGTCATGGTGGTTTAATTTACGGTCACGGAGTTCTGTTTGTGTTTCCCTGTTTTTGTTATTGACTGTTTGATGGATTTTGATCTTTGCTTGGACGACTATGTTTTGGATTACCCTCATTAAAAAGCTGCACTTGGATCTACTTGCCTGTTTCTGTGCTTTCCCGTGACATAAACCACCATCATGAATAGGTCCAGCAGCAGGAGAGATCGGCCAGTCACTAGCGCCCGGGGAAGTCGAGGCTGTCCCCAAGATCTGTCGACGCTGAGGCAGCGAGGTACGGAGGTGCGGGCGTTTACACAGAAGTTCTGGTCGCGGGCTGAGAGGTTCAATCACCCTGATGTGGTCCTCAAAGACATTTTTAATAAGTGTTTAGATGACCCTTTGCCGTGGTGGGAAATGGACCTGGTCAAGACTCTTAACTTCTGGAATTTCGCCAATTACTTGTACCTCCGCAAGAACGGTATGGTACAGATACCTCCAGCACCTGCTTCTGAACCCGCTCCAGCCCGTGAGTCTGTTACAGAGCCTGTTCCAGGGCCCGCTCCAGCCAGTGAGTCCGCTCCAGCCAGTGAGTCCACTCCAGAGCCCGCTCCAGTCAGTGAGTCCGCTCCAGCCAGTGAGTCCACTCCAGCCAGTGAGTCCACTCCAGCCAGTGAGTCCACTCCAAATCCCGCTCCAGCCAGTGAGTCTGCTCCAGCCAGTGAGTCCACTCCAGAGCCCGCTCCAGCCAGTGAGTCCACTCCAGAGCCCGCTCCAGTCAGTGAGTCCGCTCCAGCCAGTGAGTCCATCCAGAGCCCGCTCCAGTCAGTGAGCTCGCTCCAGCCAGTGAGTCCACTTCAGAGCCCGCTCCAGCCAGTGAGTCCACTCCAGACCCCGCTCCAACCAATGAGTTGGCTCCAGTCAGTGTGCACGCTCCAGTCCATGAATCCGTTCCACAGGCCACAGAGGAGGTGGGCACTGAGCCTCTGCTTCACCCAGGTAGAAGGAGGAGGAGGAAGAAGGCTTCATTCCTTCATCCAGCCAGTGAGTCCGCTCCAGCCAGTGAGTCTGCTCCAGAGTCCTCAGTGGAGGTGGTTACTGAGTTACCGCCTCACTCACGAAGGAGGAGGAGTAAGAGGAGAAGGGGTTCCATCCCTCAAGGCCCGGAGGCTATTCCAGAGCCCGCTGTTGGCCCAGAGGCCACCTCAGAGATTTTTGTGTCAAACGCCTCCCCGGTGAGTCCTGACATGGCCAAGAAAACTGTCTTTGTCTTTTATGTCTTGACAGTTTTGCGTGCTTGGAGAATGCACGTAGGGTCTGGTGACCATGGCCCAGAGCAGTCCAGGCCCGCTGCAGTCCCAGAGCAGCCCCAGCAGCCTGCCGTCGTCCCAGAGCAGCCCGAGCAGCCTGCCGTTGTTCCAGAGCAGCCTGAGCCCGCTGCCGTCACCGAGCTGCCCGCCCTCCCTGATACGGCCGCGGAGCACCCTTCACCAGCCCTGCCGCCGCTGCTGCCGCCGCCGCCCAGGCCGTCTGAACAGTCGAAACCCGCCTGGTCTGTTCCTCCAGCGCCGCCCTGGCAGTCAGCCAGGACTCCAGACCTGCTGGCACCCGCCTGGTCAGTTCCTCCAGCACCGCCTTGGCAACTAGCCAGAACCCCGATCCCACTAGAGGCTCCATGGTCGGTTCCTCCGGCTCCACCCTGGCCTTCAGTTGGGGACTCTGGTCCTGGCCCACCATCCCTCCCCCTGGTCCTCCTCCAGTCCACCTCCCTCCTGAGTTTTTGTTTTATATTGCGTCTTGTTGGAGCGTCTGGGATCCGCTCCGTAGGGAGGGGGTACTGTCATGATCACCAGTTGGAGTGCCCTATCTAGCCACCAGAGGGCACTCCACCCCGGACCTTTGCCTCACCACTACAGACTGCATTTCCCATAAACCACTCCTGGACTCATTATCCCGTCATTGTATCCAGCTGTGTTGAGTTCTGTAATCAGTGTCTGTCTATTTAGTCTGTGTTTGTTCTGTTCTTGTCATGGTGGTTTAATTTACGGTCACGGAGTTCTGTTTGTGTTTCCCTGTTTTTGTTATGGACTGTTTGATGGATTTTGATCTTTGCTTGGACGACTATGTTTTGGATTACCCTCATTAAAAAGCTGCACTTGGATCTACTTGCCTGTTTCTGTGCTTTCCCGTGACAGTTTGATAACCAATCAGATTCGAGCATTCAACAACTCCATAGTAAAATACACACTACGACAAATGCCTGCATAGCAAGATGTGAAAAAAGACCAAGCACAATCTTAGAAAGCCAGAGCACTGAACAACTCAACAAAGTTATCTAAGAGTCAACATCCACTAGGACGCATCCAGGTAGACATAGTAAATAGCCTCACTCCCTTGAAGAGCTTAATGCCTAGAAGCGTCAGGTAAACCCCGAAGCTTTCATGCTCTACTGAGAAATACTTAACTGTCCACTCTAAAGACATGCAACTATTTCCCAGTAAGATTCCTATACTTTAGGTTTGTACATCTACATGTTTAACAACTTCGACCGTACTCTGCTCCTGCCTCTGCACCCTACTTCTTGGAGGGGGTGTGCGGGTAGCCACACTCACCTTCTGACCATCCCTCCAGGAGTTAGTCCCTAGTGATGGTTCAGAAGGCTTAAAAGGAGTCTGGACCCAGCAATGTACCGCCTGAAAGCCCTGATAAGTTTAGCCAAAGATGCCTGTCCGTTTCTGTTATGTACAGAAAACAAAAACAAACAAACAAAACAAAAAAATAAATAAATTAAACCATGTGTAATGCTCAATCCATGGAAGACGAAGAGAATATAACACAAGGTTTATTAAATAAGACAGCCAGCATGCAAAACAGTGTACATATACCAAAATAACAAACAGATGTGATGATAATCAGTGTCCATAGAAACTAATGAGTGGTAGGAAACAAAGACAAAGAAACACATAGCTATGATGAATGAAAACAAATTAGCAGTCCATTAAAAGAAAAGCAAACTAACTGAACAACTGTGACACCATGATCTTCAATCATACCAATATAAAAATGTTCTTTAAATAAATAACACAGATAAATATTCACTTTTTTCACTGCAGGGTGGGGGTGTCACAGACACTCATTCTTAATTAATGTGTTTACATGGACATTTTTCAATCCTATTGAGCCGTCAATCTGATAAAAAATTTATTATTTGGGTGCATGTAAATGTAGCCATTGTTTTTGTTCCAACATGGCAGAGACCTGGAGCCTTACATGGAGGAGTTCCCTGACATCTGCCATCTAGCCACCTGCGACAACGTCTATTTCATGGAAGGATTTGGGTGTGGTTTGGATGAAGATCTCCGCTTCGTCATGCCCCATGGCGATCCCTGCTGGACCCTGAGTAGTTACATTAACTTCGCGCTGTGGACGAATGGATCCGTGTTCACAGTGGGTAAAGCGGAGAATTCCAGCAGCCTCCTCCAGCCACACCCCACAGACGTTGCGCAACCAGACCCAGAGTACAGCCCACCAACACCCCGCACCTTGGCTCCTCGCACCCTCGGCTCCACCAGAGACCCTCAGCCTTATGGCTCCACTGGGTTCCCTCGTCCCACTGGCTACACCTTGGTCAGTCGTCACCCTGCCTTCACCACGAACTTGTGAGCCTCCTGCTGTGCTCCGTCTCTCCACTCCTACAGTCACCCCAGCGGGCTCCTCCTTCCCTCCAGCTACACCTTGGTCCTCGGTCACACCGGATTCGCCTCAGTCCTCGGGTGATTTGGTTCCACCTCAGACGTTCGTCGCCGCAGCTTCACCCAGGTCTCCAGTGCCAGTGGTGTCGCTCGGGTCCATCAGCTCTCTGTTGTCACCCTGGGATCCCCTGACATCGGCTGTCTCCATCAGTCATCATGTGGAGGTCGTCGGCCATGCCTACACCTTGGCTCTCCCTCCATCGATGTCGCCGTGGACTGTCGTCTTCACAATGCTCAGGGTCTATACCACCTGGCCACTATTCCCATCATCGCCCCCATGGATGCTCCCACCATTTGTTCTTCCGTGGAATCTCTGCCTGTCTGCCTGCCTGTTAATGCCAGCCCTTCACCTACTCCTCTTCACCAGCCCTTCACCTACTCCTCGACCTCCTCCAAAGCCTCCTCCCTTCATTAATTTGGCTTGTACTTAAGATGCTGTCTGTTCTCTCCTCAGTTGTCTGTTCTCAGTAATGCATGAGTTGAGTTTCTTCATTTGTACCTATTGGATTTACCTACTGAGTTTATTATTGAAGACTTTTAACCCAATTTTCTTCATCATCTTCTGCTATCTGCAACTATGTGTAACAGGGGGTTTTGCGAATGTTTGTGAGAATATTGTTAAGCAAAACAATCTAACTTTTTTATTATTTGTATAAATCAGTGTCAGCAGCAATATGACTAAAGACAGCAATGTTAAATAAATAATTTAATGTATTAATAATAATGACTACAAATAATTTCTGAGAGTATTGAATTATTTTATTTGTGTGTCTTTTATATGTAGTGCATTTTTTTAAATTAATTTTTTATTATTATTATTGTTTTTATTTCTAAGAAAGCTGAACAATATCTCTTGCAGAAGTGAAGCCTGGGGTGAAGATGGAAGATAACACACCCGTGGATGGTGGCGACTGTAATCACTTGGCTCACCCCTGCTGCCTCTGGCCAATGCTGTTCATAAATAGAGTTTTTAAAATACTTATTCCAGGCAGATTTGCAGCCAAAGGATGGAAAAAGTGTGAATTAAGCACAGAAAGACCATGAAACCCACAGAGGGGCAGTTGATTTTTAGTTCCCAGCATGCTTTGCATAGGGCTGGATCAGGAGAGTAAATGTTTAAATTAATTGCTAATTTATGTGCTTTTGATTAAAGGGAAAGACCTGTTAATGTTTAATGTTCAGTTATGTTTGACATTTAAAAGTGTTTCTGTTATGTTAGTTTTTGTGGTTACCATTGTGTGTTTGATTCACTCAATTAATTCAAAAAATGTTGTTTCAGTAAAGTTTATTTCAATAATGTGTTCATGCTAGTACTGAGACTAGTCTCTCCTTTTTTTCTTATCCCATAAGCTACATAAAAAAAAAAGATAAATGCATAAACATGGTCCCCTTTCACGATACCTTCATGAGTGGCCACATGAGATGCATTTGATATGTATTTTCACATTATCTTCTGCTTGATTGTCCTGTGTACATACAAAGACAGGTCTTACCATAGTTGGGGCAGCAGACTTTGAGCCAGCACACAGAGGACAGTACGGTCAGGTTACTGAGGCTGCAGAGACCAAACAAAACTCCACAGAAGGCATAACACATACACATCACCTCTGTGAACAACCACCTGAAAAAAGAAAAAGATAGCAATCTGTAAAGTCATTAAAGACTGTGCCCAATCCTGTTCTATGTGTATTTAGCAAGTGTTTCTGAAGATATTATTTGGCTGGTTCAGATGTGTTTGATTAGAGTTGGAGCATTGTAAACAAAGCAACTGCATATTTTTCAGTTTTCCAGACCAACAGAATACCCCCCAATGGATCATTGTTTTTTTGTTGTTGTTGTTGTTTTGTCATTATTATTAGTTATTTATTGTGTTGTGATGTCAAGAGCTCATCTTTTTACATTTGTAGATTGACACCGTTCTTGAGGTTTGTGTGTCAAATGTTCAGGTCTATGTACAACCTCCTAAAAGTTTATACCAGAGAAGTGATTGTGACTTGACTAGATAGCATAATTGACTTCACATATAAAGTGCTCTACAAAATGATATGCTGTATATGTAGGGTGACCAGACGTCCCATTTTTCCTGGGACAGTCCCGTATTTCAGCTCTATTTTTAGAGTCCTGACTTTGTCCTGTATTTTATCTTTCCTAAAATGTCTTTATTGCGGAGCAATAGTGCGAGAAGTAGTCTTCTGTCATGTGAGAATAGCCTAATCAAAGGTTTACCATTCACGTCATAATATATTTTGGAAAACATTATTTCTATCTAATCACAATTCCCAATCGATTAACTGGTTGGTGAGTGTTTCAGTGGTGGAGAGTGTGGAGGAGATCAAATTGTTTAACACGATTTACACAATTTAGCTTATTATATATACTAACTCTTGACAAGCATACAGTAAATGCTAACACTGTCCATCATGTCCTCTTGAATACTGGTTTTTGCATTGTAATAATAATAAGCAAACTATTTAACATTACATTAAAAACAGCAGAATGGTTATTTTTTACTCATGCACGTCACTGTTTTATTTAAGTTATTTCACTGAAAATGTGACTGGCTGAAATAAACTGTGCATTCGGGAGTTCACACATTGAATGTTTGAGTGATAAAGGTTTGGATTTCTGTACACAGTGACTTCCACAGTTTCCCCTCATGGATCAGAGATCAAAATCAGAAAATAAGGAAAACCTAACACTGAATAATGAAAATGAATTTTCATGATTGGTTTAGAATTGTGCTAGGGAATCTTTTTCTTCTTTAAAAAAAAAAAAAAAAGAGAACAAGCAGACTCTGTCTCTTAACCTAAATGAATAATACAATTAAACTGCATAGAGAGGGCCCCTTCTCTATTCCTGTTTTTTTTATTTTTTTATAGTTCAATAAAAATTCATGTTGCATTGTCATTTGATGTTGACATAATTTCAGGCTTAATTGTCTTTACCTCCTCTTTTCATAAGTTCATTCTCACTGCCTACTACACATTTTCTACTGCAAGGTGCATGTTGGAAAATCATTTCTGCAGCCCAAATAATAGAGCATGGCGCTAATAACACCATAATCATGTGTTTGATTCATACTGAATGCATGACATGATAAAATACTTTCAAGTCAATGTAAATTGTTTTGGATAAATGCAAATATATGAACAGTTTGAACAGTTTTTGTTCAGAAGAGTACATAACCAATGGGGAAAACCCTGGAATAATAGCTCAGATGAAGGAGGCTAATGTGTATATACTTTCATTGAAATTCATTAATAGTGTTATAGTTGACATGTCAGGATGTCTACCCCCCTCACTCTGCCCAACCATTTCACTGCCCTAACCCACACAGTATGCATTCTTATATTTTATCTAGCTAGTCTATGTAAACATGTGCTAAGAAAAACATTATGAGATCCCTATGTTTTATTCCACTCCATTGTCCAGCATCCCGTGTGAATGGCTTGCATAACAGGGCTTGAATAATGCATGCTGATTCCGAGACTCTGTAGACAGAGTAAGCCAGAATTTACATTTACATTTAATCATTTAGCAGACACTTTTATCTAAAGCAACTTACAAATGAGGAGAACCATAGAATACCACATTGTACCTGTGAATTTTTATTACTGGACATTCAGTAATTATGGTATTACTGTTTTTATGTTACCACCCTGAAATCTCAGATTCCCGTAGATGTACAACCATTCATGCAGTGAATATCTTCTGATTGGAAGTGATTGCGTTGGTTCATGTTCAGTGTCTGTGTAAATTTGATTTTGTATGAAAAATGTACAGGCTTGCCCAATCTGAATATTGATTCTCTGCTGTTTGATAAATCCCCAATAGCTTGAAACAAAAATAACTTTTTTAGTTTTATTCTTTATTCCATAATCTAAGCTCTTGTTGAGGGGCCCTTCACTGCAGATAGAAATCCAAACCCTAAAAAAAAAAGTGAAATTACTGTGTCATTTATTTATAGTGCATTTTATATTGAATTGAAAATCATGGTTTCCATGATTCCATGGTTTCAGTTTGTCTAAAAGCACATAACAGCCCCTATAGAAAAGAACAAAAATTGTTTAAATAGTATTTTCTCTTGATACCATAGTGCTGATGTACAGAAAACATTGACTAGCTTTACTAACTGCAGAAATTATTGTGGGTTTTATTCACTTCTCTGGTGTTTTTTTTTTTTTCTCAGTACATAACCAAAATTATGATGCATATCTTAAAAAGACATCACAATAAACATTAAGGTGCTTCAAAGTTGTCTTTATTTATAGTAAGTTAGCTGAATTAAACACTGACCAACAAAATGTGTTTTATCTTAAAGTGAAAATTCTACTCTCATATTTAAGATAATTTAGCTTTTGTTTATGGTAATATTACGTTATAAAAAGTAAAAAAAGGTTTATATTGAACTATGTTAAGTAACGTTTTGGCTTATGTCTAAATGTTGTTGTTTTTTTTATAATCTTTTCACGTTGTATGAATGAATCTTTGGGAAAATAAATTAATATTAAATCAAAATTTTAGGTTTGAACAATATAATTATATACAATATAATTTTAGAAAAACTAGAACATTTGGCTTATAATTATTTGCATTATAAATCAGCTATCTGTGTACAAGAAACATGTTTATATTTAAATTCTTACATTTTTATATCTGTTTTCCAGTGCTCACATTTTCTGTATGAGGTTTCAAAAACAGAGTAGTTACTACATGATCAATGACTATAGCTTACTACAAAAACAAAAAAGGGAAAGAAAAAAAGGAATAGTGGCATCAAAAGCCCCAGTCATCAGAGAGTTCAGTCTCTGAGGACACGGAGCCTGCACTGATGTGTTTCCAGCTGTTAAAGTTGATTTAATTTGCTTTTATTATGCTTATGCCTTTAAGAGGATCAGAGAGCAAACAAGATCTCTTTATTAAGTCTCAAGAGGACATACTAACATCTAAAGGGATAAAGAAAGATATGTATATATAAAGATATAAGATATGTATATATAAAGAAAGAGGGGAAGACTCTTATTCTATAAGAAACGTCCCTGCTGTGAAAGAGTTTTACCTGTGAGCGAAAGCAGAGGGAATAGCGAAGGGAAAAAGGAAAATGGTCATGCCCAGGTCACTGATGGAGAGGTTGATGATAAAAAACTCAGCTGGCTTAAGAGATGACCTCTTGCGATAGGCAACAAACAATAGAGTGGTGTTTCCCATCAGAGACAGCACACCTGCAGTGAAAGAATGAAAGAAAGGAATACACAGTCAATAAAACAATGAATGAATTTTCTGTGAAGCTGCCTTAAAGTGTGTTATGAAAAATGTTATACAAATAAATGTGACTTGACATTAGAAGATAAGGCTATTAAAAGTAGTATGCAGACAGAATCATTTTTTTTAAATAACTTTTTTTAAAGGATTCAACAGAGAATACTTTAGTTGGTGAAAGCATAATCCGTATCAGTTCAATAAGTGCACATGCATAAATTTATTTGTTTTTGTCAAATTATATTTATGGTTTAATTCAAACCTTACATTTTGATTTAATATTTTAATTCAATTTAATTCAAAATGAATTTTACCATTTGCATAATATGCAAATATAATATAATAAAATATAATATGCTATAATATGAAGATAAAAAGATAAGAATTTTGATAAAACTAAAAATATTTTGCCCATTTCTGTCACCTGATGAAGTTTTAGTTCCTTGCCACTGTTGGTGACACTTAGGCCTGGTTTCACAAACAGGGCTTAGATTAAAGGGTTAGTTCACCCAAAGATGAAAATTGTCATTTATTACTCACCCTTGTGTCGTTCTACATCCATAAGACCTTAGTTCATCTTCGAAACACAAATTAAGATTTTTTTGATGAAGTCTGAGAGGTTTCTGTCTCTCCATAGAGATCCAAAGCAACTACCGCTCCAAGGTCCAGAAAGGTAGGAAAAAGACACCATTAAAGTATTCCATGTGACTCCAGTGTAAACTAAATTTTATGAATGCTTTGTTTGCTCAAAAAAAAAAAAACATAATTTACCACTTTATGTACAAAAATATTTATCTGCAATGCATGCCTGTTGTGTGCATCAACACAATGCACATGCGCGAGTGTTCACGAAATTGAATTTAAGACACTGGAGTCACATGGAGTCCTTTAATGATGTCTTGTTCCTGCCTTTCTGGACCTTGGAGTGGTAGTTGAGTTGGATCTCTATGGATAGATAGAAACCTCTCAGTCTTCATCAAAGATATCTTAATTTGAGTTCCGAAGATGTACGAAGGTCTCACGGATGTGGAATGACACGAGGATGAGTAATAAATGACAGAATTTGCAATTTTGGGTGAACTAACCCTTTAAGCCAGGATTAGACCTTAGTTCAATTAGGATATTTAAGTAGGTTTTCTAGACATGCCTTAGAGAAGAAAACATAAAATAAAATACAGGTGTGCATCTTGAGGCAAAACAATGGCATTGACATATTTTAATATATGTCACTGCAATTTGCTTTCAGTTAAAACAGCTCAAACATGCATTTTAGTCTGGAACTAGGCTTAAGCCTTGTCTGTGAAACTGGGTGTTGTAACATTATAATTGTAACCATTATAACATAAAACATAAACAAAACATAATAAAGACTTGGCGTGACAAACATGGCATGAACAAAAGAAACTCTGCAACAATGGTTACAGGGACAACAAAGCTAGACAAGAAAACAATGAAACATGAGGGCTATTTATACAAAGAGACTAATGACAAACAAGGAACACCTGTGAACAATCAAGACAATAACCAAATCAGAAAACAAAACAAAGAAAACACATGGCTAAGACAACCAATAGGCTTGTTTGACTTCATGCAGTGGTGCACAGACTGATCGGCAGCTGACTTGAAGCAGTGCATGCTTAAGAAACAGTAAGAAATTTTGTCCGACTTGAGACAGCGCCGACGCAATGTGACTGTGACATATGGCTTTAAAGTACCGCAAGAGTGATTCAAGAGCAGCCGGCTGAGTCAGCCAGCGCAGTTTCTCAAGAGCAGCTGCACAAGCTCTGATGACGACACAGCTGTTCCACGATTGGCCGGATTCACCACATGACAACGATCATGTTACACAGGAGGTCGGAGACACGGGTAAAGTTTACAATGTTTTTTGAGACAACCAGGGGTGCGTTTCCCGAAAGCATCGTTGGTGAACCATGGTCGTAAGTCCCATTGAACTCTAATGGTAACGACGGAACTTGCGACCATAGTTCGTTTCGGGAAACGCGCCCCAGAGCGGTAGCAAGTGAGTATTTCAGAGTAAGTTTCCAGACAGAGTATATATCAAGGCAGTTATACTGAACTTGATCTTCACACCAGATTAGACTGGTGATGAGTGTCAGGTGCGTGTGATCAGTACTCTGGTGAGGGAGTGCAACGTGATTGGCTGGGTGCAGAGCCTGGTGTGTTTGTGACAGATCACGTATGTTTCGTGTTTATTCTCGCACCTTCAGTTCCACTAATTCTCAAAAATCTGTATTTTTATAACAGTTAAAGCTCTTTTCATGTAGTTGCGATGTTGTATTGTGTCATGTTTATCAAAATAAAACTGATAAAAAGCGTAGACCCCACTACATTGGTATTTCAATAATATATGCTTATGTTGAACTTTATTCTTGTAAAAACAGACGCTGTAAGCAGTATAAAGTATTGAACGAACATGTCTCTGAAACATCGGTGTATTAGTCAAATATTGCATTTATTTATTTTCAGCTGTGATAAAGTATGCAAACGCAGCGCGAGCGTCACTGCGGGGAGCAGAAAGTGTCTGACTTCACGTCTCTGTTTTCAGCTCCTCCCCGCCTGCACGCGACTACTCTCGCCAATCGGTTGCATCCAGCCGAAGCTGATGTCAAACACACCTAACATTACACATTCACAAGTGGAGCACATGGCAAGATCACATGAAGAGCAAGGGAATCACATGACAAAAGGAAGCACTTGGGAAACAAGTAACAAATAAAGCAGTGAAACATAGCAGGAAACATGAACAAAACACCAAAACAAGACATTACAGGGGTTAATTTTCAGCAAAATTATTGATTTGACTGTACTGACACTATTTGATTAGAGCTGCTTTACAGCAGAATAGAACTCTGTTTGCATCATTGAATCATTATTTTCCTGTTTATCACAGTAAAGTTACTTTGAAACAGTCTGTATTGTATAAAGCCCGATGTAAATAAAGGTGCATACTACGATTTGGGACACACTAATTTGAATTTTGAATACTACTTAGGATGGATAGTATGTGAATTGGAACGCAGCGCATGGCTCAAACGTGCTGCGTAACATGAGAAGGAACCTCATTGGTTCTTGCTGAAGCTCAAACATGCTGTGTAACATGAGAATGAACTTCATTAGTTCTTGCAGAAGCTCAAACGTGCATGTAACACACGAGAATGAACCTGGTTGGTTCTCGCATGTCAAGCAAGCATGCTTGAGCTTCCATTTACCATAACTGATGTGTGCGTTGAAGAATGTTTATATGTGAATAAAAGCCTAAATTCAAACTGTTCATCATATAAAGTGATCAAGTCTCTTTAGAAAATTTAGACTAAACCATTCAATTCATCTCTTTATCAGCTTTTTGCATGGACTGTCAATGGAGGAACAGAAATCTCCTAGATTTCATTTAAATATCTTCATTTGTGTTTCGAAGATGAACGAAAGTCTTATGGGTTTGGAACAACATGAGGGTGAGTAATTGTTGATGACAGAATTTTCATTTGAACTGACCCTTTAATATAATTAATACGTTTAATATCCTTTTCACTATTAATTACTATTATATCCTTTATAATAAGATGCTTGCAGAAATAAAAACAATGTTTAGCAAGTCATTTTAGATTACGTTTGACAGACTTACCAAAGATGATGTAGATGGTTCCCAGCAGGAAGTCATTCTCTTTCGATATTTTGGACACAAACAAGTCAGATTCAGATGAGTTTTCCATCTGCACAGAAGAAGACGAGGATAAAATATAAGACCACATCCAGGCCTTTGATTTAGTTTGCACACCTTCCTCTTAATTTTTAAAGTTCATGTTGTTGGATTCTGCCTTTTTCCCAGAATTGATCAATGCATTTTCATTAGCACCTGCTCTAGTCTCCGGAAACGAGAGTCTCATTATGTCTTACCATAAATCAATTTTGCTCTGAAAAACACTCAGTCCACATAGCAAAGTTATGTAGCATGTGTGCATTGATGCATAAAGCACACACACACACACAGGTTTGTTTTGCTATCAAAGTGAGGACATTCCATAGGTGTAATGGTTTTTATACTGTACAAACTGTACATTCTATCCCCCTACACTACCCCTAAACCTACCCATCACAGAAAACATTCTGCATTTTTACATTTTTAATAAAACATTGTTTAGTATGTTTTTAAAGCTATTTTAAATATAAGACTCATGAAATGTCCTCATATTTCATGTTTATGTCATAATACCAGTGTACTTATACAAATTTGTGTCCTCATAAAATCACAAAAACGTGCACACACACACACACACACACACACACACACGAACAGCACTAGAGCATGACGGTATATGTGTAGGGACTCTGAATGAAACCAATGGATGGGTTTTGTGAAAAAAGTGAACTATACAACAATCTTATAACCATATACTGGAGTAGTTTAAGTGGAGCAAAGGGAATATTCAGAGACAACATGCACAGTAATATGTCGGCGCTTCCATTGCTTTCTCATTACTAACACATTTTGCTTTCCTCCACTTTCATCTTTAGCTTG
This sequence comes from Anabarilius grahami, assembly GCA_003731715.1. Lineage (NCBI taxonomy): Eukaryota > Metazoa > Chordata > Actinopteri > Cypriniformes > Xenocyprididae > Anabarilius > Anabarilius grahami. The sequence continues at coordinate 5,361,952 of RJVU01017312.1, forward strand.
CGGGCACCTGACCCAGAGGAATATATCACACACAACAAATGATCCAGCGCTCCACATCCTCTCTCCTAGCCTACAGCAAGATATTTTATCATACAAAATATCGCTCTTTGATATAAAGAACAAAACATTTATATGCATCCCACAACCAACAATGTTACACGACATTTGATTTATGGATTTGTCAGGTATGTTGTCAGCCAGATGCAAAAGTGTAAGTTGTTTGATTGATGCTCTTGAGTGTTTAAAGCTGGTGGACAGCAGAACGTCTTGCCAGCATCCAAGTCAGTTACCAATCTCACAAGCAGTTATGCTTATAAATAAGATCATTAAACATCTGTCACAAAGCATATGTTTAACATTTCATGTTTAATGATAAAATTAATATTTTATTTCTAAGTTTTAAAAAGGCCCTTCTTATCATCACACAAAATTCTCTTTCAGTATAACAATAAATCTGTGTTTTGTTCCTTGGTGAGTTTTAATAATAACATTAATTTTGATGGTCCCCTTTAGACATTATGTTGACTGCAAGTAATGTTGCACCTACATGTCAACTAACTCTCAATAGAGTATTAATTGAGTATTAGTATACTGTTAGGATTAGGGTTAGTAGAATAAATTGACATGTAGTTACTTATAGTGAGTCGAATTTCTAAAGGGGACCATTAAAATGAAGTGTTACCTTTTATTTTATTTATTTCAAAACAAGCCTTTTGAGCACTAGACTTTTAATGTGTTAACAATTAACAATGGCTGTTGGTCTCCTCTAAATGGTTTGTTCAAACATTGATGAGTTGATTTCCTCATGTAAACTGATTATGACATCTACATACCTCTCAACTATGTACTTCAACATGTTTTATTAGATTTCATAATTATATTCAATATATTGTAGATCATATCTAAACAGTGAGAAAAAAACAATGAGATTAAAAGGAAGAGCAAACAGAGACCCTAGATTAATCTCCAATCTCACATCTCTGTGGGGATCTCAACAATGTCTCAAAATGTGCAAGAGACATTGTTGAGACAAATGTCTCAAAAAAAACAAAACAAAAAAACAAAAACAAAACATGATTTATATATAGACTGTGTCTATTAATACTGGTGCTTTTTTGTAACATATTAGTTAGGAAGGCTTCTTTTATGTTACAAAATGGAAAAGTAAGTCATTCAGGTATGGAAACCTTATAAGGGTAAGTAAATGATGATGGATTTTCATTTTTTGTAGAACAATCCGTTTAATATCTCAAAAGTTGGTTGGAAAATATAGGATGATGGATCATTCAGTCATCCATTTATGAACAAAATCAAAATAATACTTTCTTTATAGTGGTTTGGCACCATTTCAGATGGCTCACTTTTGCAAAACTGTCTCTGATTCTGTCCTGGTAAGAACTCAAAAACTGCCATATCAGTGCTTAGTCTATGAATAATATACATGAATAATATGAATAATCTGATATTAAGTCTTTTCAAAAGAGATATATGGGTATGTCTAGTGCACTCAGTGAGTATTTATCATGATTTAAAAATAATAAGATTGATTCCTATCATTGCATTATTATTATTTTATTAAGCTCCGATTATAGGACCATTAATTTGTTCGAATTCAGAAGTTTTTTGCTAAATGGTACGTATTTTACGAGTTGTTCATATGAATTTGTATGAATGACCAACCCCTAACCCCACCCCTAAACCTACCCGTCACTGGGGTTTAGACAAATCGTATGAATCCGTACAAGTGAGGTCGTACGAACCTGGTGCTCATGTGTGGTTTGAGGTAGTGATAGTAGCTTCTTCCATCACTATACTTTGGGAGGGGAATTACTTTTGAAGTATTGGTTTATATTGTATTAGTACGGTATTATTATATTTTTGTTTGTGGTAGAGAGATTCAGATTCAGAAGTCAGATTAGTAGGTTGTATTTGTATTGAGATTTTCCACGACACTAGCCTGTATTCTAGTCCGTTTTAAAACTTCAAATTGCACCTCTTATGTTACGTTTTAATGTTATGTCTTGCTTTTGTTAAAGCATCTTCTGAATTAGTGAATGCAAATATACATGTGTTTTTACATGTTTTCCTCTGATTAGGTTGGTTGTGAATTACATAATATTACATTAGTGTGTAAGCACAAATATTTCCAGCTTGCAGCCTCTCACACAGTTTATGCTAAAGAGCTTTCAAAGGCTTTGTTTCCATATTTCCAAAATCCCTCTTTAAATTTTGCCACAAGTTTCCCTTTTTTCTCCTGGTCTTCTTGCATAGGAGCAAATGACGGCTCAGAAAAATTAACTAAAAAACTTAATTCTCAATCCCATCACATATACAGCACATTCTATTTGCTAAGTACATACACAAGTGTATAAAGTCACCTCCTTTGCAATAAGTCATTTTCCACAAGTCATTTCAACAAGTGGAAGAACTTGCTGGCCTGCACAGAGCCATCCAACACTTTTGGGGTGAATTAGAACGGAGATTGCGAGCCATTTAGAAGAATATGATGAAATTGAATATTTGAGACCTCTAACTTTTGATTGCAGAATTTGGATTTCTAAATCTGTGGTAAATCTTTGGGTGAATCTGAGCAAAGTTTGAGACATTGCTGACATGCCTTCTGAGAATGCAGAGGAGATGTACAGGTGTGAGATCAATGCATGGGAGAAAACATCTGGAAAACAGGAGACTTCCCAGTAAATCTCATTGCTCTCTAGGAGAAAAATTCTTTTTTCTTGCTTTTCAGTTTAATGAGAACCATTATCAGGCTCTTATGAATTCGGACCATGAATGAACTACATGAGTTACAAAGTCAAAAGAATCGCTTTCACAGACTAAGAGAAAATGAACCAAGAGAGAGGACGGGAGAAATATGTAAGGGTGTATGAATTTAGATGAAGATAGATAAAATCTGCTGTAAATAATAAATAAAGAAGGGAAATTCAGGATATTCAGGATTTAATTAAAGCCAATGAAACAAGGGACTTAAGTTACAGCAATAAGCCTGATTATGTAAACAGGATATAAATGATTATCTTCCATCCCTGAGGGTGCATATGGAGAGACTGTCCTTTCTTATAGCTTCAGTATTACATCCTCCAAAGGAACATACAGAAATGAAGATTCCCTATCCTCACAAGCTGCTCTATTTATATTAATAATCTCTTCATTTATACAGCTTTCTCTCCGTAAATCACTTAATCAGCTGCTCTGAGAAAAATAAATAAATAAAAGAGAGTCCCCATACTGACGGATTAT
>RJVU01017312.1:5365274-5415677 GCA_003731715.1 Anabarilius grahami
ACTGATAGCGCTGTTTATTTACACACGATGCCTGCATTGTTTTAGCTCCCTATTCACTTTAAGGATTATGCAAATCAGGTTCCATCTGCTATGGAAGTTTGTGAAGGACGCAGCAGACCACTATGATGGCATTAGGGGTGTAACAATACATCGATATCGATACATCGATCTAATGTCTAACGATCCGATGCATCGATGCAACGCATAAAAAATCGATACCTGAGGGCTATTTATAGAGGCACCTTTGTTTTAACATTCTCCACATTTTCACACAATATCAGTCTATGCATTATCGCCTATGCGTGCATTCTCGTTTAAACTGTCACTGGCCGATCGGGCCAGTGCTGAATCTTCACGAAAGTTTATAATTTGCTTGTGTTTAAAGCCTTGCAAAAAACAGTGCGCACACATCTCAAACAGTGTCTGTTAGATCACAACACTGGAGAATAGAGCGCTATGAATCGTTCTTCACACACACAGAATATGGTCAATAAACTGCCGCATAGGAGCGCGCTGTGACTCTGTGTTGCTTCAAGCGCATCATTCTGCACAAGGGATGCGCATAAGTGCTTTGTACCGCTCTGTATTGGAGCCTTTATATTAAATTTGCACAACGAAAGAATATTAATAGCCTGTCTTGTTTTGTCCTACCTATAATATGTTGTTGCTTCATTAAAAACCTGCGCTATACATTTAAAAGAAATGTCTTTTAAGTATGTGTATATATGTATTCCTTGTTTATCAGTTTTTTGACATTACACATTTTAGCACAGAACTAAAATACTTTCTTGACTTCTGTCATGTCATAAGCTGTCATTAGATTACTGTGTGAATTTTTTATTTGTGGATGTCCAAATCAGGGTTCAGGATGTGAAATTTTGAAATAAATATTTGTTATATATTTTGGTTGCAGTTGTGAGTTAATAAAAATATCGGCACAAAATATCGAAATATTGATCGAATCGAATCATATCATAATCGTATCGCAGAACATTTTGAGGAATCGGAAAATATCGAATCGCTGGCTATGAGAATCGATATTTTATCGAATCGTGATGAACTGTCTGATTTACACCCCTAGATGGCATACTTTACATCACTCTACCACAAAGATCCAAAAAGTGCACTGGAGGTCAGAGACACATTTGTCCCTTAGTGTCAGCAAACTCCTGGTGAACCATGGATCAATTTAGGAAAAAAAAAAAATTCATAACAAAGTAAAAAGATTATTTATAATAAAGACCATACTTAATCAATATATTTTCTTTAGGCATAATCCAAAATGTTATTGTAACGTTTAAGCTCTGCCTCAGTTTCAGTTCCATGGACTTTTACTTTGTGTCTCCTTGTTTTCCTGAGTTTAGTTCCTGTTTCTCATGTGCTAGTTTGTTTCCATAGTTACTGATCATGTTTTCCACCTGTGTCTTGTTGAGTTCCTCATTATCCTTTGTATTTAATGCCTTCTGTTTCCTCAGTTCCTTTGAGTATTTTCTTTGGTTTTCAAGCAAATCTGTTATGTGTGTTTTTCTGTGTGTTAAAGGGATAGTTCACCCAAAAATGAAACTTATCCCATGATTTACTCACCCTCAAGCCATCCTTGGTGTATATGACATTCTTCTTTCAGACGAATACAATCGGAGTTATATTAAATAATGTCCAGGCTAATTCATGCTTTATAATGGGAGTGGATGGTGGCCCAAATTCTAAAGACAGAAAAAAATGCACCAATCCATTATAAAAGAAAGTCCACACAGCTCCGGGGAGTTAATAAAGGTCTTCTGAAGCAAAGCAATGCGTTTGTGTAAGAAAGATATCCATATTTAAAACTTTATAACCTGTAATCTCTAGCTTCTGCTAACTGTCATACGCACATTCATGAGAGAGTGGTGTCCCAGCAGGAGAAATGTGAGCTCTGGTGAGAATAATGCTAGTCTTGTGAGAACCAAGTTGTGTACAGTGTAACGGTGGTGGGCCCCCAAAAAACAATTCACAATTAATAGTTCGATAAATTGTTTTTAATTAAACTTGTTCAGGCGTCAGACAGGTATAGGCCTGCCAAAAAAATGAAAAAAAAAAACCAGGAAAAAAAAACAGGATAGCTTAAAATAACCACCGGTTACGTTCAATAAACTCAAAATATTCAGAGTCTTTTGTCTCTTTTTTTCCCCACTCAAATTTTTACTTAACACAAATGGGTTTACTCAACACAACACCACAAAAAAGAAAACTGTCAAAACTAGTTTAATACAACACCTAATAATAATAAAAAACACAGCCACAATCAAATAAAACAAAAACAACAACAATGTATATATATATATATATAACTAATAACAGATGAAAATTTCAGACCCCGGAACTTATTTTCTCTGTTCTTGGTTTATATTTAGATACGTCAGATATGTGCAGATACGTCACAGATATGTCACGCACGCACATTTGAGCTTTCGTGTTTACCGTTTGATAAGCTCTTATGTATGTGCGTGTGCTGATCAGTGTTGTGAATAAAAGTCTAAATTAAATCAGTTGAATTATGGACTCACCTGTCGATCTCTGAACTCTTTGAACAAATCGGGATGAACAAGTGACAAGTGCTTTGCTAGATTTGTTGTGTTGCCTCCCGTGATAGATTTAAAGCAGCGTTTGCAGATTGGTGCATTGAGGTCTGTTGCTTCACCTTTATCATCACTTTTGTAGGCAAAGTGATGGGTCCGTGTACGTTTTGATAGTTTGTTTTCAAATTTGAAATGAAATAGGCAGAAACGAGAAAACGGTCGTTTCCCGTTTTTTTCGCTTGTTAAAAAAACGGAAAAACGAGATTTTGTCTTGATTTTCGTTTTTTCGGGTCACGGATAGAAAACGGAAACACGACTTCAAAACTCGTTTTCCACATGTGGGTGGTCATTACACGCCCCTTTCAGCCGATTGGTCTATCAAATCTGAGCCAGTGACGTCATCATCAGTTATTCAACAAAATAACAGTCCTCTGCTATCGGCTTTCTTCTGAGCAATCTAACGCGTATTTCACAGAAACTTTTAATTTTTTGTTTACATTTTATGCATTTGAATTCAATCATTTAGCAGACGCATGACATTCCAGTATATAGTAGGCTATGCAGTCATACATAATCATAAGAAAATAGGCTATCCATCAGGTGGCGCACAGGGACAACTATCACCATATCCTCGATGCTCACAAAATCGTGCTTTTACTAAAAACTATTCATGTAATGTTAATGCTAGCCAATGCTAGACATATTGTCATATAGGCCTATTTATCAAAATAAAACTGATAAATGAAAGTGGGCAAAAGAGGCACATTCTTATCACTTTTCCAACATTTAAAAGTAATATAAATTAGTTTTCAACAATAGCTTTATTGGCCTCGATGAGCGTGAGACTCACGGCCTGAGGTTGTGTCCCAGACGGAATTAAATAATTGGTGAATCTTTGTAAATATTCGTGGTTTATACACCGGGAAAATGTACTGTAGCCTAATGCAGTTCTGTGGATGTTTTGCCCAGGCAGGATTATTATAGTTAATTAACAAAACAAAAAACTATTAAAACATTTATGCTAATCGAAATAAACCTGAAACATTAGAAAATAAAAATATTAGTTGAAAAACTTAAACTAAACTAAAATTATTGTTGCCTTGTCAATATCATTTCTGGGTTTTTCCCCCTGACTTTCAACTGACACAATCATCTTTTCATTAACCGACAAGATTATATTAAATTAGAATTAAACAAAATTAGAATTGATAAGTGTCTGTGGATCATTAAAAAAAATCCCAGGAGATTAGTTTTAGCCTACATGAACTAATAGCAGAATAAACAACAGAACATGAGGATTCATCATCATTACGCACCTGCCGCGCTTCTGTGAACGGAGAAAAAGGATTCAATTATATAAAAGGAATAAATATGTCTATGCGCAAAATTTATTGAACTTAAATAATTAACATATTAGCAAAATGAAAGGGAAACGCGACAATAGACTAGGCTATATGAGTTTCTGTTCATTTTTGAGAAGTTCACAGAAAGGAAACTGAGACGACAGAAAATTCTTTGTTTATTTTACGAGCAATGTTTTGTTTTTAATGTGAGTGTACAAAAATAATAGGCCTATTTACCCTTCACAGATTCGAATGGTGTTACATATATTTGACCATAAATGTCTGAGTATTTTAAGTTGTTTCCGCTTTTATAAGAAAATTCAAGTGAACGCGTCGGCGCCTGCAAGCGCACAACATCAGTTTTAGTTGACATCACAGCCTGTTATTGTCAAAATAACATACATTCAACCAAATATATAAAAAGTTATTCTGCTCATTTTAAGTAGTCTTTGTACAATAAAAGCGTTTAAATAATAAATATAGTTTAGCCTCCAAATCGTGAATGGAAACATTTGGATTTGTGCCAAATTGCATAGGTAGCCTTGGTTATAACGCCGGTTTCTGTTTCAGTACAGCTTTAAATGAATTAGTTTTGGCTTAACGTTTCTATATTATTTTTTTCATAACTAAAATAGCGATGTGGTGCTCCCCCATGGGATAACCAAAGTGTTATTAACATTATTCAGTCCAGGCAATGGCTATATAAAAAAATAAATAAAGAGAGATGAGCTATTGTTCGTTTTTGAAATTGCTTACATTACTTATTTATTGCGACTTCAAAATAGAATAAAATAAATACTGTAGTTTTTTTTAATCTGTGCTTCTCATCTGCTCCTCTGTATGGGCAGTTTCACTATGCATATTAAACTACAAACAGCATTACAACAGTCTGTGTGCTGATTAACATCTCTGAAATAAATATTTCTGTGAAATACGCGTTAGGTTGCACAGAAGAAAGCCGATATATGACATACTGATATAGCAGCAGAGGACTGTTATTTTGTTGAACAACTGATGATGACGTCACTGGCTCAGATTTGATTGACCAATCGGCTGAAAGGGGCGTGTAATGACCACCCACATGTGGAAAACTAGTTTTGAAGTCGTGTTTCCGTTTTCTATCCGTGACCCGAAAAAACGAAAATCGAGTCAAAATTTAGTTTTCCCGTTTTTTTTAACAAACGAAAAAACGGAAAACGAACGTTTTCTCGTTTCTGCCTATTTCATTTCAAATTTGAAAACAAACTATCAAAACGTACACGGACCGTAATGCCATATTTCACTCCTGATGCTGTCTTTGTCGATTAGTTTTGGGCGTGTAGAATTAACTTTATCTGTTTGATCCATCGTGTGTTGCTCTGTTGTCGCATTTGCCGGTTTTGCGTCTGTTTGAGTAGCACACTGCCGACTAGCGTTGAACTTCGGAACAGCAGCGCATAGAATACCGAAATGAGCAAAATTATGATATTGTACCGTTTGAAATATAATAAATACCGGTATTTTTCTAGTACCGGTATACCGCACATCCCTTATCGGAAGTGCGTGTTCCAATAGTTTGTGTATGTGTGCGTGCGTGTGTCGGAGAGCGCGTGTGCTAGATTTTTAAAAAAAAATTTTTTATTCAAGAACCATACAAATATACAAACACCTTCAGGAGAACATTAGAATTAAGAAATAAAAGACATAGGCTATGCATGTAGAGTCAAATAAACGCGTGTGCTAGATTGTTTGTGGGAGAGGCTTTGCGTCACTGACCCAAGTGCAGCAGATCACAGGGCTTATGAAGAGTGTCTAGGGACCGTAGTGGACTCAAAAACAGCATATGCTGGTAAGGTAGGTTTTGAAGCTGGTATGGTTAACCAGCATTTGCAGTTTTGAAATATGATTGCTATATGAAGTTAAGTAATCGCTCATGTAACTGTTGTAAAGTTTTTTAAAATGATTATTATTTTTAATCTCTACATGCAATTTAACATTTAAAACTAGCTCAACTCGGTATGCCACCAACCTGACTGTAAAACAAATGCATCGAGTGAATACAGCTAGCCCACACTTATAACATAATATTTACACACACACACACAAAATACTTACTCCACAGACTGTGTACCACCACGTCCTTCAGGCCTTGGTCAATGCCTCCAGTTTATACGATTTAAGGAGAATACTACTTTGAGTACACTTTGGCTCAACAAAGGGCAGAAAGCCTTCATATTGTGTTACACAGGAGCGCTCAGTCCTCTCACCGGCAGCATCAAAAACTTCTAAAGGTGGCATTTCAATCGCCCATTCGTGGCAGCAATCACTCTCAACCTCTGTTGGTATGGCTTCGCATATCCCGCATGAGTATTTTGTTTTGCTCTCTCCTCTGCGCTTCTTTGTTTGTTATCAGAGCTCACGCTGCACCTGTGTCCTGTGTCATAAACTGGGACCCACTCTCTCGTGAACGTGCGCATGACGGTTTGCGGAAGCTAGAGATTACAGTTTATGAAGTTTTAAATATGGATATTTTTCTTACACAAACGCATTGCTTCACTTCAGAAAGCCTTTATTAATCCCCTGGAGCCATGTGGGCTTCTTTTATAATGGATGGGTGCAATTTTTTGGACTTAAAATTTTGGGCCACCATCCACTCCCATTATAAAGCATGGATTACCCTGGACATTATTTAATATAACTCCGAATGTATTAATCTGAAAGAAGAATTTCATATACATCTAGGTTGGCTTGAGGGTAAGTAAATCTATAATATATATACACACACATACACTTTAGCAGTTGATTCTAGCTTTAGGCTTTAAAATCAGAACAATACAATTTCTCAGTCTGCTGAGAGCATGAGATAAAAATACATGTTCATAAAATCCCAAGCAATCACCAGTAAAGCACTAAATGAATGTCTTCTCATTTGCTCTCAATCTCCTTCCACCCAAATCCACTTCCTTGTGGAATTTGGTCAAGGATAAAACTGTGAAATATATGAGTCAATTACAGCAATTCAAACTCTGTTTACCCTCTCCACCTTCCATTTATAAATTATATGATCTTATGAAATACTCAGAAATATCTGACAAACCAATGCCCTCATGAAGAGTCTGGAGATTAAATTAATTAAGAGTGTGGTATGTGTAATTAGCCTGCTCATCTCATCAATGTCTAAGACCAATTAATGGGACTACCATTGTAAAGCAGCAATAGCCTGATAAAACCTCAATTAGTGGAGTTTACTAAGGGAAACAGTACTGTTACTATTGCTCAAATTCACTGTTACAAACTCATAACCCTTAGTAGTAGTATTAAACTTCAATGTGTATTTGTAGGAGAGGTGTGCAATTAATTTACTAAGTGATAATACTTGATAAAACAGATTTATAAATTTGGTCACACTTTAGATTAGGGTCCAATTCTCACTATTAACTATGACTTTGACTCAAACTCCTAATAACTGCTTATTAATAGTTTGTAAGGTAGTTGTTAAATTTAGGTATTGGGTAGGATTAAGAAAGAAAAAAAAAAGAGATCTCTTTAACATTTCAAATGTTTCTCCAAGACAGAACACTGTAACACAACCACAATGGTCTTATTTAAAGTTTTAAAGAGATCTCAACAACAATACTTTAACAAAGTCCATTGAAGGTGAGTTCAAATTGAGAACCCATTTGCAGTTTTATTACAAAAGTGTCAAACAAATACAAAATCAGATGATGACTTGACTTGAACAAAACCATGAACAGGAACTCACCAACAGCAGGTCACACAAACAAAGCTGTAGACAAGGCATGGAAACATGAAGACTACTGTATATACACACTAATTACACAAGGACTAATTACATAACCTGAAAGCAATCAAACAGTGAACCAATCAGAACAAAATGGATAACGCAAAGTAAGCACATGACAAGATCACATAAGGGGCAAGGGAATAACATGGTGAGTTAATTACTGTAACTGTAACATTTTTATATCGTAAATGCAAACATTGATGCTGGAGTCTTACGTCTTTAAGTAAAGATTTAGTTTTCAGTCAGCTAGCCCCATGCTGGTGAAATGGGGGGGTTGTGTGAGATTGTCCTATGGGACGTGTTAAGGCCGTGTTTTAGGGTAGTACTGCGGGGCTACAGGCACGACAGTGGAAAGGCAGCCTGATTTAGCCTGAACAATAAGGTTAATTAGTTAACATTAGTTAAGTACATTAGTTAACATGAACTAATAATGAACTGCACTAATACAGCATTTATTAATCTTTGTTAATGTTAATTTTAATATTTAATAATACATTAATAAAATCTTGTTAACATTAGTTAATGCACTGTGAACTAACATGAACAAACAATGAACAGCTGTATTTTCAATAACTAATGCCAAAGAAGATTAGTAAATACAGTAACAAATGTATTGCTCATGGTTAGTTCATGTTAGACATTAACTAACATTACTAACATAACTAACACTAACATACATTAACTAACGTTTAACTAATGAACCTTATTGTAAAGTGTTACACACAAAAAAAAAAAAAAAAATGGACTGAATGAATTACCTAAATAACATTTACAAAAATCCACATATGGCATTCCTGTTCTACAGAAAAAAAATAAAATCATACCAGTTTAGAAAAGCAAGAAGTTGAACAGCTTATAATAATTTTTTTTTTTTTTTTCTCCCCACTTGGAAACAATTCTCATTACTAATATTATCACTTCATTCAAGATCTGTCAATGAAATGAATGTGTCCTCAGAGATTTCTATTGTCTCGCTCTAATTCTGAGTCCCAATTCATGCTCTTCAATTCTCAGACAGCTGCGTTCAGTGCTGTGATCTCAAATCCATCATACTATACTTCTGCTTTAAAGTGGACGGTTTCCTCGCACACAGCCTGATTCATCTCCACTAAGGATCATCTAGTTCAAGACTGGGAAGACGACATAAGGAACAACAGAAAAGACTGACACTGATGAATGGCATTTAGAGGAGAGATGTTTGATGTGTGATCAAACTTGACATCCAAGCGGGATCTGAGCATTGTTGCACTCTGGGCAAAAGTCAGTTATCTATTCCTGTCAAGCGCCACCTCAGCAGATGACTCTCTTACTGTGGAGTCAAATGCCTGCTCTCTGCTTTCAATGACTTGGTGTTTTGCCAGGCCAGTGTTTGTTGTGCTCTTTTTTTTCCTTTTTTTTTCTCTGTGAATCTGCTGCTGTAATGCCACGGGCCAACATCAGAGCACATGAATACATCACCAGATCACCAGAGAAAAAACTGTTTGAAAACAATAATGAAGTCAACATGAAGCACTTTGCAATTTGCTAACTATTTTACTTCTGTAATATTATGTAATTTGGAGTGAAACGAATAGGCCTAGGTGATGTCAGTCAATCATTTGATGAACTGATGATTGTTCACAATTAGACCAGAAACATATAGCCTATATTAAAAGGATCATGACATTTGGACTCAAACTTTTCCTTGATATTTTGACAGATTAGATTTAATCCTACTATAAAAAACATACTGCAAGTTTAAGAATTCAAAACCCACTCCCTCGGTGCAAAAAAAAAAAGTATTTATTTTTTATTATTATTAAATTAAATTATTATTAATTCATTTTTTCATGCTTTGCATCATTATTGTTATTTGATATGTGCATCTTTACTAGCTTCAGATGCGCAGGATTCACACAATTTGTGAAATTCAGCTTTCAACGAATGCCTGGACTGAGCTACATGGTTGTTGCGGTAGCACTTTATTTTACAGTCCTGTTTCACATGTACATACCATATACTTATTGTAGTAATTATAATAACTAGGCACTAGTCCTGAACCTACCTGTAATCCCAACAATAACCCATGTAGTTACCTTCTATTATCCAGTACTTTCTTGGTAAGTACACTGTAAGTACATTGAAAGTGCACTTCATTGCCTTTCTTTAATGACAGTGCAGGGAGTTCCAAATGAGCCATTATTGTCAGCGAAGTCCACAATGGATATCCTGTGTTCAGGAAGCAGGGAGCAGTGTACACTGTGTAGTAGGGGTGTGACAAGATCTCTCGTCGAGGCGAAAAGTAGTCTTGTGATATTGCCATGACAGAGGGTTAGGATGATTAGGAAAGAATATGCCACCGCTGTGTTTACATTACGCCTCCACTGTCATTTTGCTTTGTATTTAAATAAAAAACATTTAATTCAGTTGGATAACGGTCGCCGCCGCTCCATATTTACAGAGTACGCGCGAGCGCGATCGCGAAAGTGAAAGTAAACGCGAGGGCGCATTCAAACGCGATTTTAATACCCCGCATTTTGAAAGCGGCTCCCTGATGAATACAAATGTTTCTCAATATGAAAGCTATTTTAGGCTGGCCAGTGTAGTTGTAACCATCTCTGTATCAAAGAAAAATTTGGTCTTATTTGCACTTTGAATATTGAGAGAGTGTGATTATGGTTGCACTTATTGTAAAGTGTTACTATAAAAATGAATAACAGTTTTCTCTTAATCTTATTAAGCACAAACAGTAAGGTTTCATTTGTTAACATTAGTTAATGCACTGTGAACTATCATGAACTAACAATGAATGACTATTTTTTATTAACTAACATAAACAAAGATTAATAAATACTGTAGCAAATATTGCTCATGTTGTTGATGTTGGTTAATAGGCCTACATTAATGTTAATAAATGAGACCTTATTGTAAAGTGTTACCATTTTTATTTATACTGTTTTTATTTCTTATGATCAGTTTGTGGAAAGGAGTTCAGTTAGGAGGTCAAAAGTTGTAGAAGCTCATAAATCATGTACAGTAAGGTCTGAAGAGACTGAAATCATACAGAAGAGAAGTCAGTCAGTTGAGTTAGTGGCAAAACCTTTTACAGTACTTGAGTATTGTTGTCTTTTACTGCATATGATAATTCATAAATGACATTCATTACAAGATGATTAGTTAAAACGTTTCAAATACACCTGCAGAATATTTTTCTAATCATGTATTTCGCCATTGAGGATTTCTTAAAAATAGTGTGTAAAAATCTTGTCTGGTCTCGTTCTCGTGAACTCAATCTCGAGTCTCGTCTCGTCTCGTGAGCTACCTGTCTCGTCACACCCCTACTGTGTAGGGACCCTGTCTGTCGTAACTCTTTGGGTCTCCATGGGCAGGGCTGAAGACCTCTGCACTAGCAAATATCATTTGTTTTCTAGTGGGAGCACTAATAATCTCTCTAATGAACCCACTCTAGCTTCCTTACTTTCTTTTCATGTGTCTGTTACCACCCAAATATCTTTGGCAATGTTCTGAACACATAAGTTGCATCCCAATTGACACACTATATACTATGCACTTATACTCTACTCATGCACTATGTACGCAACCATGAAGTGTATGAATTTTATAAGGTTATTTTGTCATTCAACATTGGAGTCTGTTAGCCCCTCCCCCTCCGCTACGTAAGTGAAGCTGGGACAGTTGAGTGGATGAAGTGATCAACATTATTAGTCTTACGATGGATGAAGAGCAGAAACAGCATGTAGACCAATGAGAAGTCCTGTACTTCCTGGGCTTGGTATTAGGGGTCTTCTTTTTGCCCTCTAAGAGGTGTCTGGCTGTTATCCTAGCATCTTTATATGATGTAATTGGACATAATGATGTAATTTGGACATAGTGCTAGCCCACCAAGATCCAATGAAATGTAACAAACCTTTCTCCACTGTTTTAGTCAGAGAGAGGCCCGCCATAAAACTGAGCACTGGAACGTGCTGTTCACCACAGTTGTACACCTTTTGATCTGGATTTGCTGGCTTCTGTACTAACAGGAAGAATCCTCTTCTTCTTTGTAGACTATGTCTGTGTGTGTGTGTGTGTGTGTGTGTGTGTGTGTGTGAGAGTGTGTGTGTGCGTGTTCTTGTTTAACCTGAGATCACCTACATCGTGGGGCCCAGCCAGCGGTCCCCACGAGGGAAATGGATTAATAAACATACTAAATGATGTTTTTTTGAAAATGTAAAAATGCAGAATGTTTCCTGTGATGGTTAATGTAACACAGTTCGTAAATACGGGAAGAAGGAGGCGGGAACCGGCGAACATTCAACAAAACTTTAATATCAAATAAACAAATACAAAACGAAAGTAATGCCGGCAGACCCTCGCGGACGTCTGCCGGCCACACAAACATAATAAAACATAAAATAAAGTCCAGGCCTGGTCCTCTCTCGTCCTTAACTGTCGTCGCTCCTCCTTTTATGCTCCCGGAGGTCCTCCGTGAGGGACTCGAGGCCGGTGCGCCTCACAGGTGACGATCATTAACACTCGCGTCACCGGCCTCGCGCCGTTCCCTCACGGCTCTCGCCCGCCCTGCTCGCCATGGTTAGGTTTAGGGATAGGGGTAGTGTAGGGGGATAGAATATACAGTTTGTACAGTATAAAAACCATTACGCCTATGGAGAGTCCCCACTAAGATAGCAAAACAAACCTGTGTGCGTGTGTGTGTGTGTGTGTGTGTGTGTGTGAGTGTGTCTGTGTGTGTGTGTGTGTGTGCATGAAAGAGACAGAGAGGGTCAACGTGAGATTTACTTGTCAGCTGTGCCAAAAGCTGGTTCTTGAGCTCTTCACTATGACCACAATTGTCTGTTTGAGAAGCTGTTAAAGCTGCTTTGGCAAGACTTCTCTGAAACTCCAACTGACTGAAAGCAAATTGTTAGCAAATAAACAGTGTTAAACTGTCTTGTTAGAGCAATTCATGGATGTTAGAAATAATATAATGTTTAAACACAGCACTGACCACCATTACTGTAATTACACATTAACTGACACTAGCACATATTAATATTAAAATTTGTCTATATGCACAAATTAGGTTTCACGATTAAGACATACAGTATGTAGGGGCTATATGGAAAAATTACATTCTAACTCTATTAACTCTTTCCCTGCCAGCATTTAAAAAGAAAAAAAAGATGCCAGCCACTGGCAGCATTTTTGATAATTTTCACAAAAATTTCATGGCCCCCAGAATATTTTGTTGTGTGAATAAATGGAGACGCAATATATAAAAAAAAGAACAGAGCCACTGCGTTTAAAAAAACAAACAAAAAAATGTATTCCAGTTTCATGAATTCTTTTTTTTTATCAACACTTGAATGTGGGTAAGTTTCATAAAAAAGCCGCATTTTTTCAAAGTCAACATGTGCATCGGTTGTTTCTGCTGCTTCTTTGCCTGTTTTGAGCCGAAGAATTTGTACTCTTTCAGAAAATGTGTAATAGCGCCCCCTGTATAACAGGGAAAACATGGATTGCCGGAAATTTCCGTCAATGGCGGGGAAAGAGTTAATATTGATGCTCTACTATGAAAATTCACAGATGTTATTTTTGAAATGTACATTTGGCTTTGATAAATATGCTGTATGTTTAATTGTAATTGTATATGTAATTTGTTATGGGTAGTTTTGTGGTTAAAGATCTAGACTGGTAACTGAAAGACTGTTGGTTCAAATCCCACAAGGTTTATTCTTTCAGCTATCAATACTGTTCCAATTAGACACCACTGGTTCTAGACTAATATAGATTATTATAATGTAACACCTTAAATAATTAAGTCATAAGGCATCTTGTGACCCTTTGGACTTGCTGAAGACCCTTGGTGGACCAGAGCTGTTTAAAAAACGACTGGTCAATATAGTAAAAGAAGCATTCTGAATGTAGTGAAAATTAATTTTCATGCAGCTAAATAATGTGAAGCGAAGTGAAGTGACATGTGGCCAAGTATGGTGACCCATACTCGGAATTTGTGCTCTGCATTTAACCCATCCAAGTGCACACACACAGCAGTGAACACACACACCGTGAACACACACCCGGAGCAGTAAAGATTGCACAGAGTAAAGATTGCATTCAAACTCATTGCTTGTCTTGCGTTTGTGGGCCAATCCCATCTTAAATTGATAGTTCACCCAAAAATGAAAATTTTATGTTTATCTGCTTACCCCCAGCGCATCCAAGATGTAGGCGACTTTGTTTCTTCAGTAGAACACAAATGATGATTTTTAACTCCAACCGTTGCGGTCTGTCAGCCGTATAATGCGTGTCAATGGGAACTTCGTCCACAAGAGTAAATAAAACTTGCTTAGACAAATCCAAATTAAACCCTGTGGCTCGTGACGACACATTGATGTCCTAAGACACGAAACGATCGGTTTGTGCAAGAAACCGAACAGTATTTATATAATTTTTTACCTCTCAAACACCACTATGTCCAACTGCGTTCAGCATTCGCTTAGTGAGTTCTGATCGCGCTCTGACAACGGAAGTGATGTCTGACACTTATACTTCAATGAGTGCGAGACATCACTTCCGTTGTCACGAGCCGCAGGGTTTAATTTGGATTTGTCTAAGCAAGTTTTAATTACTCTTGTGGACAAAGTTCCCATTGACACGCATTATACGGCTGACAGACCGCAATGGTTGGAGTTAAAAATCATAATTTGTGTTCTACTGAAGAAACAAAGTCACCTATATCTTGGATGCCCTGGAGCTAAGCAGATAAACATCACATTTTCATTTTTAGGTGAACTATCATTTTAAGAGGTTACAGCACACTGCTGTGTAGCAGAAGTGTGCGTCAGTTTCAGCACTGAGCTGTGCTCTTGCACTGAACACAGCAGAAAACTATAAAAATTCACTATAAATCAAAACAATCGTTTCCAATATAAGCTTTTATGAAGCAACATAAAACTATCCAGCCACTGCTTGAAAAAAAAAAAAGAGTTTGTTGGGCTGGATTTAAGTTCCATATGCAATGACAACCACACAAAAAGCACATTCTAGTAAGCAAATTCTAGTCCATTATTCTGACTGAATCCAGATGATTTGAACAGAATTATTGTTACACTTTGGGTTTTATTATGTGTAGATTAATTACCATTTTGGATGTAAATGTGATCCCTATCCTCATGTAAATTAGACTTCATGATGATCAAATTTATAGCAATTCTCATTATCACTCGAAGTTCATAATTTATGTTCGTTATTAAAGGAAATTCTCTGTTACGAAGCAGAAGCACTGTTAGCATGAAATCACAACGCGAGCCTGTTGTATACTTACATAAATGGTTTGAAACAAGCTTAAGGTGGCCATTAATCACATCCTGGTATCCTCAAATTTGCTATTTGTTTATCATCCTGGTGACAGAACACAGGAAGCCGAGTTAAAATCATAGGATGCAAATGTAACATTAATTCAAATTCCTATTTTATAGAAAATATTTAATTGCAAATTGTATTATCAGCATATCATTTGAGTAAACGTTTTTTTTTTTTTCTGTTTCCAACTTCCAAGAGGCTGTTAGAGTGACATTTAAGGATTGCTTTACTAGACACAGAGCATCAATCTACTGCCTGTCTTCATGAGCACAGGATGATAAATTACCCAGTAAAAACCTCTGATTCCTTGTTAGCTTTGGGGTTAGAAAGACTGTCAGCAACTAAAAGAGGGGGAAAGTCTCATAGAAGAAGCATTTTGACAGAGGTAAGACTTAAGGGCCCTTGAATAAATTTCTATGATAATAGTTTTAGCAAAAAGAGTGTGCAAACAGCAGACAATATAATCCTAATGAAAAAACTGAAAATATATGGACTAGTTAAATCATGGTAAAAATATGCATTGAAACGATATGCTGCCATGTTTATAATATATTGAGTTGTTGTGAATGATTAATGCACTCTATCTGAAATTGTATACTTCAGTTTGGTGTTTTTATGGTGAGTTTATACACCATGTCCTTCAATTGACCTGAACTGTGACATTAGTTAATTTGTTTTGAGGCTTGACACATTTGCCTTGAAGCCCTTTTAGAAAATGAATGAATGAAAATCTTTGAGAAGACTGAATGTCACATGACACCTCAGCCCACAACTGAGCGAGTATGACTAGCATGACTGCAGATGTTACTGATGACGCCGTTCGTCAACTCAGAGGAACATTAGTTGCTCTTTCATAGTTCATGGAATCCTCAGTTGTGTTTCACTGAAGTATCAACTTGGTCTTTTTTATTAGACAAAAAAGACAATTGTTGAGATACAGTAAGAGTATACAAGGGCACATTTACACGACAACAATGTACTGAAAATGGAAAAGTTTTGCGTACAGATGACAACAATCCCAGTTCACACGGATCTGTATTATTCATGCCATGCCAGTAGTTGGCGATGCCACTTTATATAGAAACACTACGCGCCTATAGACTAAACACGTAATACACACCGTTTTAACAAATTCACCTTTTTGTTTATAGAGATGATAATGGTATCATTTTCAATTCTCATGCCCTCAAAATACAGTTGCCATGTAAATTAACAGCTAAATTTTTTCTGGTTTTAGCTGAAAACAGTGTAATGTAAACACCCCCAAAGAGTGTTAATGTGGATTACAAATAGCTCAGATCATTTGGTTTAAGAAGAATGATGCAAAATTATGGAGTTCATATTGACATTTCTGATCTTTGGTTGCAGACTATATAGGCAAAGAGGAGATACAAGTGAGATTACTGGGGTGTTTTTCTCAATTACTTCGGTGATTGAGTTAAATAGGAAGTCAAACTGCATACAGACATGTGCTTTAATGTTTGAGTGGTTACACTTGGGCACTGGCCCCAAAACAGCTGATTGTCTTTTCAATCGATAAAACTATTGAACAACTGGCCTGTGACACAGAGCTTGTTTACTGCCACTGTTCATGTGTGCTCTTTTCCAGTCACAATGTCATTCTCTGTTTTCCTCAAGACTCTTCACGGGGCTTTCAGAGAATTTGATCTATCTTGAAGGCACCAGCTTTCCTTTTCTACTATTTATATGTAATGATAAACAAGCTGGAAATCACTGTTAAAGTCAGATTGAGATCTTTTTGTTATTGGATTTAATCAGTTACCACTAAATTAATTCAGTTAAGATTGTTGATTAGGTATATGTCTACATTGGCTTGCCTTCACATCATGGTTAATCAAATCTTTTTTGTATAATACTACAATATTTGCAGCTTTATAATTTCTCAAAACATGGTTCGAATAGGGAGGAAATTAAATGAGTGAAACAGACCTATAATAATATTGATTTTTGTAATTTAAGACATCGGTGTACACATGGATAGAGGATATATTATCAGAGCGGATGGACAAATAACATTTATAATTATTATTATTGTTACTATTGTATGCATTAGGGTTCTTCTTCTTGTTCTTCATCTTCCATTCTTGAAGTCTTTGACAGTACATAGAACCGTATGGTAAAAAAGTTGTGAAATTTGAACACAGATAGAGGACAGTCTGAACATTAACCAGAACAATTTTGGAGTCTCAACCTCAATCCCTTCTAGTGCAACCAACTGTCCAAAACTGCACACACATTAATGCTAACAACTTTTGAACCGTAAGGGCTAGAAACTTTCTTTTTTCCTCTGATTACTTAAATCAAGAAAATTCGATTGCACTCTATGATGTCATTTAATGTAATGAAAAAAGATTTTTCGAGCATGGCCCTTTATTATGTAATAAAGGGCGGAATTCCTTGTATGGGCACTTCTCCCAGAAGAGCGCGTGCAAACATTAACCAGAGCGAGAGCAAGAGCACGGCCATCAACACGCTTCAAGTCAACAGGACTTGCCCAAGAAAGAATTGTCACTTTGTTTTTAGACTACGAAATCAACAGTGTCACCAAAGACACAAGTGTGTTTTTGGTTGTGAGGGAAGATAACCTTGCTTCCCAAAGAACCCAGCGTTAAGTGGAGCTGGGAGATTTGTGCTCACGCATTACATTGATGCGCTCTCAATATTTGTCATTAAAATAACCATAGAAACCGCCTTAAATTTATCAAAATAAGGGTAAAGTCGTGTCTGATAGTTGCAATCAATTTTCTATTGGTTAAAATGAATGGAGAATATCTTGTGTTTTTCCGTGGCTGCTCGAGCCCTCAGGATCGGTGCTAATGGTTTTATAAACAAGGCCTAGTTCCACACTGGATTTACAGATCGTTTGAAACTGAAAGATGGAGCGGTCACAACGATAATGATTCTGGTCATGAATCAGAACTGCAGGTGATGAGTAAAACTGCATCAAATATGCAGTGCATATAATGTAAACAACACGAACGTAGTGCATTCATAAATTCATTATTCATCATTCACTATACACTATATTCATTATAATAATTCAAAAGTTATCCAGGGATAATGCGATGGTGTTTTGTGTGTGTTTAAATACATTTGTTTAGCTGACCATCGATAGCTTGCAGACGATCGCTACACAAAAGCTGCGCGTGCTCGTCACTCTTTAGCTTCGCCCACAGCACGCCTCCAGGAGCTCGGCTGTTTTCGGAAAGACTCAGTATACATCGTATTTTTCTTTTATAAATCTGATAAAACTAAAGACTCTTTGGAGATATGCAGGATGCTATACTACTCTATAGGTACTCAAGATTAACATGAGATTGGCAGAAACTGTGTGTGTTATGCACCCTTTAAATAACCGAATAACAGTGCAGCATGCAAATGATACCCAATTGGCCATTTTGAATTTTGTCATAAAATGCTATATTTTGTGAATGCATTTGCGTATCATTACAAAACTCAGTAAGTGTTAAAAATAAGTTTTAAAAAAATGCTAATAGCTTTTGATTCCTTTTGCCTATTGTAATTAAGCTGGTCTTAATACATTCCGAACTTCCGAACTTTCTGTCAGCAATTTTGAATTTCGCTTAAAACCTACTTTTCCAAAGTCCTCCTAGACTGTTTGATTTTCACCAAATTTGAGTCAAATCATCTTCAGACCATGCTGGTAAAAGTTATGGATTTTGTATTGATAGATGTAACCATTTTCGTATACCACATTAACGAATTTGGTGGCATAATGTCAAACTGCATCTGAGGCTGTATCTTTGGAAAGATTTAACATTTTGATACCAAACTTTTTATGAGTCATTGTCACCCAGAACTGATCACACCAGATCATTTTGGTGTCAGCGCCACCTTTTGGTCAAAAATTCTAAGTAATAATGTCACATTGCAAGTGATTTTATTTATGGGCTTTCAACCATTTTGCTTAAAAACGTCTCCAAATGTCTTTACTCATTTTTGCAGTTGGTCTGATGCTTGTTGTCTTGATTTTTAGCTCCTCGTTCTGCCTCTGTGGTGCTTGTCCCCTTAATCGGTACTTGCAGCTATAATTATTATTGTTGTTGTTGTTGTTTTTATAGCTGGTGATTCTCAAGAGGTTTGTCATTTTGAATGATCCATTTACCATGGATCATTCAAAACAACAAACCTCTTGAGAATCACCAGCTGTATATTAACAATATTACAACTGTTCTTGTTTGTTCAACAACAAACTTTCAGCTTCACAAAAGGTGATACTTTTCTCTGTGCATGGATATGATGTTTTTATTTTATTTTTATTTTTTTTTGCATTTTCTCATTAATAACTTTTTTTATCAAAAAATGTACGTAGTTTAGATTTAATGAAACATAATTTTATAGTAAAATACTGTTACAATTGTATGTATTTTTGTGTTACAGTGCCCCTATTATGCCTTTTTTAAGGTTCCTAAAATTGTTTGGGGAGTCTCCTACAACAGGTTTACATGCATGCAAGGTCAAAAAACACTTTCGTTTTCTCATAATATACATTTAATTTCACCTCAGTTCACCAAAGATTGGTAAACGATTCATTTGAAGCAGTTCAATGAATCAGTCTCTCTAAACCCCTCCTTTCCGTGAGTCTACACTGCTCTGATTGGTCAGATGGCCCAATCCTTTGTGATTGGTCTACTGTGCCCATTGCCATAACTGAATAACAGCTATCAGTTCGCAAGACATTGTATAGTGTATGGACAGAAAAGATAGCATTGATTTTACCGTATCAATTCGAGCCCGAGTCCGACGATGAAACGTCTGATGTAGTCGATCAACCAGAAAGTGATTCGCAATCACGACTGGAGTACGTTTCTATATGGTAAGTGTCACCTTAGTTATTTATTTATAAGAAGTGATAGCAGTGTCACTGTTATATTAATGTGGGAGCTGTATCAGAAAGCCAAGCGTAGCTGAAAACCTCTAACATAAGATAAACATTTAGGCCAGATGTGTACTTTTTCATCATAACATTAACAAAGAAAAATGGCTATATCATTGTTTGACATTACAATGGGTGTTTACTGTTTACAGAGAGAAGACTTCAACTAGTTAGCGTGGACTAGCACCTTAACATCCTATTACAATACAGAGAGAGCTCCACTCTACTGTAATAATAAAAACGCAGAGGAAAAAAAAACAGTTTTGTATGTAAACTCCAATGTTAGCCGAGCACAAACGTGAATAGCTGATAATGCATTACACTTTGTAACAAAAGTCGTGCTCCATCCTTGATCATTACTCCAAGTAATAAGACAGACAAGCTGCGTTAATCAACACATTTTTAGACAATATTGGACCCACATTTGAATAGCAGAACTACAGAAATGTGAGTTAGCCGGTTAGTAGGAGACAGACGAGGGTGTATGTTACACAACAAAATATACAAAACTATGAATCTTGAACGATCGCTAGAAAATATAAACATCAATTATTAATTATACTTACAGGTTGAGATTCAGAGGAGCAAGCTGGTCGAAATAAACTGCATTGATCCATATTTTAAGACCAAGCATTTTGTGAATCCTGCGTTAAACTCGAGGTTTGAGAAGCAGTCATCAGTAAAATGACGGGAACACAACAAAAGATTGTACTGCTGTGGTATTGTTGAAAAAATTAATTTTCCCTGGCATCTGCACGCGCAATAAGTGGGTGGGCAATATGCTAATGTTTCATTGTGACATCACAACAAAACGGCTTGGGATTCGTTTTACAGACAACTCGTTTAATTGACTCAGAGTCGACTCTTACTTTTGAGAGACTATAACTTTCAGATTTAAAACTTTGCAGGATGTTTTCATTCACTTAGAGCTATGTAACACACTACATGAAAGGTAATTTAAAAAAATCCATAATAGGAGCACTTTAAATATAACATTTAAAATGAAATAAAGGAAATTCATACTGTCATGTCTGAAACATTTTTTTATAATATTTTACAGTAAAATTGCATATGTTTTTATATAATACACCTTTAAGACACCTAGTCAATTAACAATTGTTTCCTGAAGCATTTAACATTATATTTACAGTGCTTTTAATTATTAATAGTTTAGTTGTCTTGTGTTTCATGAACACTTCTCTCTTTCTTTTAATTTTTTTCAGACACCTATGAAAAGTTGCTCTTTGTCTTGTGCCTACTTTATCTCTTCTCATTATGTATCAACAAAATTTTGTCTCTCTTTAAAAGTCAGATCAAATTTGAACACAAAAACAAATCTTCTTCCTTTCGTTGATCATTTCATAATCGTCTCACAGACACACGCCTCATGTATCACATCTTCAGTCGTGCCATCACACATATTCATATTCAAAACTCACCAGGGAAATAATCCGTCACTGACATCAGGGGTTCCCTACTTTTCTCTTTGCTCGGAAGGGCTTACCAGCTTCTAAGCCACAGTGAAGTTTAATTAGTGGAGCTAGATATCTACACTTAATTAACTTCAGCAGGAAACAGTCGCTCAGCTCCAGACCTGAGCTCTGTCTTTATAATGAGCCCATCTGTTAAAAAAATACATAATGATTAAACATCAAAACTAAGCCAAAATTCCACCGAAACTGAAATCAAGATAAGCTATCATCAGAGAGAAGGTAGAGAAGAAAGACCTGACTGTTAAACAGAAACTTTCTAAATGGGTTTTGTGACCGCTAAACAAGTTTTGGCCATATCAAGGTTATTGGAGAATAACAAAAACTTTTTGTTTAGTAGCAAGAGCAATAATGTAATTCATGTAATATACATCAAGGGAAAATAAAGCAGGGTGTTATGTATAAAATGAAGATTAACAGCTGATGTATGACTGTTGTTCCTCAGAGTAATTTTATTGCTTTTGCTTCTTTACATACAAATAGTGTTAGTACTACTTGTTGCTCATAATGAAGTTTTAATACACTCAAAATAACCTTCTCTCTGCCTGTAATCCATTTTTCAATATGCAAATGGGATTTGATTGTGCCCGAATGTGATATCACTGTTTCCTTCCCCCAAACATTTCTGTGTGAAAGTAACTTTGCATAAGCTCTAATGCATTCTGTGACATTCACATAAACGTAACTGTCACTTGACTGTGCATTTGAAAGTGACATGAACAGATCACAGCAGTTCATCTAGTCTAGTGCATCTCTGTGATTTGGTGTTTTTCAGACATTCTTTAGCTGGCATTAATTGTGTAATTTTAGGGATGTAACGATATTATTAACAATATTGTCTCGATATTATTGTGGTTACATGACTGTATGAAACGATACGTCTTCTGGGTAGTGGCGTAGCGCAAACTGCGTTCGCAAGAGTGGAGGTGGGGCCCCTCACCGCATACTCAAATTTATTGTAAAGAACAATAAAACAATCTTATAATAATGTGTTAATGCAAGAGAACACAGGTATACAGTTGCAAGAAAAAGTATGTGAACCACTTGCAGAATCTGTGAAAATGTGCAAAATTTTAACAAAAAAAGAGAGATCATACAAAATGCATGTTATTTTTTATTTAGTACTGTCCTGAGTAAGACATTTTACATAAAATATGTTTACATATAATCCATAAGACAAAAAAATTGCTGAATTTATTAAAATGACCCAGTTCAAAAGTTTGTGAACCATTGATTCTTAATAATGTGTGTCATTACCTGTATAATCTACAACTGTTTTTTTGTTGTGCGATGGTTGTTCATGCGTCCCTTGTTTATTCTGAGCAGTTATACTGAGCTCTGTTCTTCAGAAAAAATCTCCAGGTTCCAAAAATTCTTCAGTTTTCCACCATCTTTTGCATATTTGAACCCTTTACAGTAGTGACTGAATGATTTTGAGATCCATCTTTTCACATGGAGGACAACTGAGGGACTCTAACACAACTATTAAAAAAGGTTCAAACATTCACTGATGCTTATTTCGCTTGAATATAATTTTTTTTCATTTTGTACTGCCCTTCGGAAGCAACAGAAGATACTTGCATGTTTCCCGGAAGACAAATTAAATACAATTTACCTTGATCTTCAAATTCCAAATGTTTTCACCCCCCATCTATTATTGCATCATGTTTTTTTCTGGAGCATCAGTGAATGTTTGAACCTTTTTTAAAAGTTGTGTTTGAGTCCCTCAGTTGTCCTCAGTGTGAAAAGACGGATCTCAAAATCATTCAGTCACTGCTGTAAAGGGTTCAAATATGCAAAAAATGCTTGAAAACGGAAGAATCTGCAGGACCTGAAGATTTTTTCTGAAGAACAGAGTTCAGTTTAACTGCTCAGGACAAACAAGGGACTCATGAACAACCATCACAAAAAAAAAAAAAACAGTCATAGATCATTCAGGTAACCACACACAGTATTAAGTATCAATGATTCACATACTTATGAATGGGGTAATTTTAATAAATTCAGCTATTTTTTTTGTCTTGTGGATTATATGTAAACATATTTTATGTAAAATATCTTACTCAGGATAGTACTAAATAAAAAATAACATGAATTTTGTATTATCTCCCTTATTTTGTTAAAATTATTAACATTTTCACAGATTCTGCAAGTGGTTCACATACTTTTTCTTGCAACTGTATCTGGCGTCAAAACTGTTTTCTACTATCTGCTATCGATATAACTTGATTGATATACTTGATTCATTGAATCTTGAGAGGGAATGCAAAAAAGCATGTTACCTTTAAAAATACCCCAAACGCCACTTTCTCCTAGCATTTTTGTGCGCAAAGTCCCTCACAATGACTGTTATGTCCATCTGACGTGCGTGCTGGCTCTCAATACTGAGAATGGCAAGTTTCTGACAAGGCTCATTGTGCTTCTCATGCAGGTTTGTATTAGTTTCAATTTAGAAAAAGACCTCTCACCACTTGCCACTGTGACAGGGATGGTTAAAAAAAGCTTCAGAGCAGTAGCCACGTCTGTGACACTTGGTATAATAGATGTATGCTTCACAATCAGCCATGCGCGTTTTTGAGTGAAACGACAGCTGATGTCTCAGGATGCAGCAAGGTCTTGTGCTGTGCTTTTGATGTCCTCGAACTGATCTCTTAGCAGCGATAAGGAGATGCGGGTATTTTCCAGTAAGGTAGCTGCTTGAATAAGATCCACATCCTTCTTCTGCAGTACATGTGAAACTACATTGACCCTCTCCAAAATGTTTTCCTGAATCACAAGCATCATAGCGAATTCAAATGTTTCCATTGATTTGATAAGTCCAGTCGCCTCTGTACGTTCTTCTGATTTTTTTGACTGTAGAGCGATTTTGGTCAGTGCCTTTAGGATGTCAGCATAACGAAACCGCATTGCTTGGAGAGCATTGCTCCTCGATGCCCATCGCGTGGGACAAAGTCTTTTCAGTGTTGGTTTTAAAAGCTGATTTTCCAACATTTCCCACTTTTGATGCTTTGGCTGAAGAAAAAATAAACTCCCTGGACCACGTCATAGAACTCATTGATCGCTGTGATATGCTGACAAGCATCATTTAACACCAAATTAAAATTATGTGCTGCTTAATGTATGTATACAGCATTGGGCTCCATGTCTAAAATCTGTCTCTGCACCCCAGAATAAATTCCACTCATGACACTAGCCTCATCATATCCCTGGCCTCTGCATTTTTTAAGCGACATACCCTTACTTTGGATGAGATCAAGGATTTTTTGTTGGAGACCCTCTGCAGTTTGATCGGTGATATTCTGAAATCCGACAAAACTTTCAGTGACATCAAGGCCGAGTGGATTATCGTTTTCGTCTTTTCAAATAGTAACGTATCTGAAAATTTGTTGATCAACTTTGCTTATATCCTGCGTAGTGTCCATTATGACTAAATAGAATTCTGCTTCCTTTATCTAAGACACGATTTGGTCGTGCACCTTCTGAGACAACAACGCAATCAATTCATTCTGAATTTTTGGGCTTAAATAATTGACATGGCTTTTTTTTTATCCAGCAATTCTCACAACACTGGGTCATACTGGGCTAACAACTCAATCACTGACAAAAAGTCCCCATTGTTTGGGTCATTTAAATTTTCATTATGCCCTCTGAATGCCAGATTACATGAGGCTAATGTCAGAGTGACTTCAGTGATGCTTGTAAGCATTTGAGTCCAAAAAGTCAAAAAATCATAATGGTCTTCTCATGTAATTGTATGAACTTCCGGATAAAGCCCCGCCGCCTTCCAGTTTTATACGAATACAGATACAAATAATTTTGAGATTACAGATACAGATACAGAATACACTGACATATAGACAAGATCTGACAAACACAGAACAGAACAGAACAGAACAGGGAGATTATATAAGGGAGCTAATGAGGGAGAACATAATCAGGGAGAACAGAAACAGGTGTGGATGGTTAACTAATCAGGATACACACAATGAGGGCAAATGAACAGAAGACATGACATTAGTTAAAAAATACAGCTGTTCAGTTTGTTAATTTTACTTCACAGTGCATTACCTAATGTTATCAAATACAACTCTTGAGAATGTTAGAAAAAAATAATAGATGTTACCTTTGTCAAGGTCCAGCTGGTGCAATTATTTTATTTTATAAAAGGGAGTGTTAGGTCATTTGACCCATCTCATAGTATACAATAGTTATATATAATAGTTATGATTAGAAGATAAAGAAAAGAGGACAGTATGACATGGTTAATTTGTACATCATTGTAAAGTTCAATCATTGTTTAACACTTATGGCACTTTTTTCCAAGTCTTCATTGTTTTTTGTTTTTTTTGTTGTTGTTTTTAAATATAGCAATAAATATCGTATCATGGACTTTATACCACGGTATTATACATCCCTAGTAATTTGGTCTGTTGTTGCATCACCCAGCCTCTATAAATCTTGAAGTCATTTACTGTTGTCCTGACATTCCCATGCAAATGTCTTGATACAATTTATAATTCATTGTTGACTACAAAATTGTTGACTGCAACAAATGACTACACAGCGTCCAGACCCTGAAGCAGAAAAGCAGTTTTAAACCATGACGCTCCATCCAACATGACTCACAGCTGAGACAAGGTGCCCTTTTTTCCTCTTAACAAAACATTAGTTTTTCAATATTATTTACAACAGGAGAGACAATAAAAACAACTTTGTGCATAAAACCCACTTCTTTCCTGGTAAAAAAAAAAAGCCATGAAATAAACTTCAGTAAAATAAGTATAATGAAGTACACAAAAAGCATTTGGAATGTCTCCAGCATGTTTTATAATTACCTAAAGATCAAACATAATTCACCCCCACACACATTATCACATCTGTCTAAATCTTCGACTGGCTGTTTGTTGGAATATTAGAACTAAAAACATTGACATAAATTTGTTCTTCACTCACTGAAACTGAATCAGAATGATCAGGGAACTGAGTGAAATACTTCACACTGCATGCTAAAGAGAATAAAAGCCAATCCAACTGAAAAACCATGTGCTGGTTCCTGACGTAAACAGGAATTTGTACGTTATATTTTGTTAAACAATTTTTATGCACAAATGCACAATTGGAATATTTTCAATTATTTTCTATTCTTGACTGATCTTTTTTTTTTTTTTCATAATTTTGGCAAAAGATGAACTGTTAAATGAATGATCTTGAGAGGAGTTCCATCAAATTAGACTCTCATATACTGATGATTTTTATAACATTTTTGATCACCATCTTCTCAGTTGTTTAAAAGATTAAGGGAATTGTCAGTTTGATAAAATGTTTAATTTTCCAATAAAAGCCAATACATTTTTACATGATTTGTTACATTACCCCTTAGCAGATTTTGACTCATATATGCATACACACAAAAAATACTTTTTTTTTTCTATTTTGTATTTTTACATTAAAGGCACAATATGTAAGATTTTTGGATTCAAATATCCACTAGAATGTTATATATTGTTGACTTGGGAACTTAGATTATCCCGAATGTTTCCAAGAATGTTTAAATCCAGAGAAACAAGCAATTTTACGCAGGACATGGACCATGTCCGTTTGCCGCCTATCAATGACATAATACCTCGGTTACACTCGGTTTCCGGTTTTATTTTGTAGAAATCATGGAAACAACAAAGATGCTTTAATGTACAGTATTATGTGTTTTATTAGACAGGTGAGCTATCTTGATGGATATTCATTGAAAGAGAACTAATTATGTTATATAGTTCAAAACAAGTCCATGTTTTACCATGCCCAATATCGATCTAGCTTACTGCAGTGTGCAACAAGAGTCTCATAGTAGTCGCCAAGTGAAAGCAGAGTATCACTATAACAACTTTTAACACACAAATGTGTCTAATATGATAAAACAGTGCTGCGTTACCTCACACACTGTAAGCTTGGCCGGAAAAAGCGGAAGCAGTGACTGTGGCATAATAAAAGTTCTACTGCTCTCGAGACGTGTGTCATGCTCGTCTCTCACTAGCAAATGATCCAGCGGCCTCGTTTCAGCTAGCACAGAACTTGGCCCTGCTCTGCTTCATACTACAGTAAAGTTAATAATCTCATCCATGAACTTAATTTCTGCCCGAGTCCTGTCCCAATTCTTTTCCATCGGCTGTGAGGTGAAGACAACACCCATGATTCTTCTAAATCAACACGTCATCCTGCTACTCCTTTGTTTTGAATAAGCGACCTCAATCGGCGAAGATTTACATAGTGTGCCTTGAACAATGTAGTTAATGTTCTATTTATTTAAACCAAGTATATTTCATATCAAGTTAGAACCCTTTAAGCATTTTTTAAGCAATTCAGTCTTTAGTTGCTTGTAGCTGCTGATAGTGTCAGCCCTACTCTCCAGTACAGAGGACACGTGTCTAAACAAATAGTACACAACCTCACATTCCAAAATTTGGTCCCTTCTGCACATTTAATAAAAAATTGTGATGAGCTCTCACTAACTGCAGGACTAACTTCAGCTGTTGGTAACCGTGGCATGAGAAAAACTTGTGCTGTTATTTTAAGCAACGCCATCAGCGATCAACCAAATCCCATAGGGTGTTTATCAGTGAGAGATGAACCAAATCCCATCAGTGCCCCATCCTCATAGCAAGCAGCGTTAGAGAAAGCTTTCACACTCATTTTTGTGTGTGTGTACACATTTATTTTTAGGATTGATAGAATTTATTTTTTTATTATTTTGCCAAAGATATGACATTTTAAGCAACATTCTCTCTCAATAATAAGATTATTTCTAATTAATCATGTTAAACAAAATAAATGTAGCACAAAGTGAAACAGAGATGGATGATACAGCTTCTGCTAAAACTGATAAATGGATAACAATGTGCATAAAACATGTAACACTAATTGAAAAAACAGAGTGACAGGTGCTCCATAGACAATCTTTGGAAAAGGGATTTTCTGGGGACTTAGCTAATAGTTTTGTCTTGTATTTGGTGAAGAGAAGGGGGGTTGGATAATTGGAAAAGAAGGTAATTGGAAGCACTAAAAGTGTGACAGACACATCGAGTCCAGCAAAAAAAAATGTTTTCAGGACTAACATATTGTAAATATTATCCATCACTAATTAATTCAATGATCTCACAACTCAACCAGCGTTGAGTGTTGACATACTAATCCTTCATATAGTATGTCTTCTCCGTTAAACATTGTTTTCATATTGTTTTGCAGGTCACATGGGCTTTGTCATATATACGAGTCCACTTGTACTGAGAAAATACCAAAGTGGCAAAGACATTGGCTGACAGCTGAGAGTGACATCACATGTGTGTTTGTGTGTCATCAGTCAACCATACACACACCTTGAGGATTACAGATGATCTAAGCAACATTTTTACATCTATGCATCCACACGGTTATTAAAATTCCTGCACACACAAATAGCCCCAAAATTCTCATGAGCTGCCTGGACTAAATCACGGTAGATAACCATAGATATAAATACCTCAGAGCCCACATGTTGTGTATGTGTGTGGTTTGAACAAAATGGTTCAGGGGTCACAGTGTACAGGATGGAGATATTGTGCCACAGTTGATCCTTTCTCAGTATATAATATAACATCATACTTACTGCACCCTACATTAAATCCAGAAAGAAATACAGAGGGAGGAGAGAAGCAGAGAAACATATAGTTGGCATGAAGGAGATAATTTGGAAATGACTTCTATTCTTGATGTATAAAACTGACATCAAAGCACAGTGACAGGTACGGTTGCGCAGAGTAGCAAACGCCCTGGGTAAAATCTAACACAAAAATCTCATTTCGCACCCTGCTTTGTCCATCTCTCTCAGATTCATCTGTACGTCAGCTAGCGGCACACATTCAGAGCATGCTAAATATTATATTCCTTTTCCTTGTTAATGCTAATCCCACCAGCAACAGCCATTAAGCATCTCCAGAGGTCATAACTTATGCAACTTTATCTTTGATTGATCAAGGCACAGGCAAGCTCACACATAATGTGGTCTGTGTTCAGAATAGAATACAATAGCTTACTCCATTGTAAAAAGTAGTAACCTGCAATTGTTACCTTAAAGAGCTATTTCTACCGCGGATGTAACCCGTAAAAATTGTTTTGATGGTGAGATGGTGTGAGTCATTTATGCAATTCAATGACAATGTCAACACAATTTTACTAATTTGTGTATTACATTTGTTGTGACAAATGACCACATCACATTGCACTGGTAGAGGAGTCATTATCATTTTGAAAATACATAAGATTATGATTACTTTTTATTGGAATTTTGGCAGTTAAAAATGAGAGATGATAAATAAACAGTTTGTTTATCACCAGAAATGGACTGGATAGGTTATCTGGGTGTGCACTTTGCGTTTAGTGCACAGTATAAATAATGTATGCTTCAAAAAGAGCAATAGTAGTGTTCTGGTCCCTAGCTCAAATATACACTTTAAATGTAAGTCTGTGGGAAATATATATACTTTCTTTTAATTATTATGCACTATATGAAAATAGTAAATTTGTTTGCTAAGAAAAATCTCCTCACAAACCGCATGATTTAAGGTATTGTTCTCTTCTTTAACACAAACAGTGTTGGTAATGGGGTTGTTCAAATGACAATTGTGATGCTAACACCATGGTAACATTCTTTTACATGTTAAATGTACTTACTCTAGTAATAACAGTAAATTATGCATATTTAAAACTAACCTGAAACCAAACCCTAACCCTATAGTATGTACATAGTGTTAATTAATATTAAGGCCTGTTAATATAATATTATAATATTACACCAAAAACGACAACTATAAAATATAACCATAGTGATAACTATATTAGCGTCCACACCTGCGGACAATATCGTTCAATTTATTATAAGCACGCACTGCAGGTTTGTCGTCTGTCACTTTAATTGATCAAGCTCTATAAAAAGCAGTGGCTTCAGATAAATTGTTGTGAAAGTGATTCCAGCAATATCGTTTCTCTGTGCCGTTATCATTGTAGTTATCGTCTTTCCTTGGTGTGAACGGGCCTTAACTCAGTACTTACTTGTGTAATTAGCAATAAAGAAAAAAAATCGCCATCACCTGCTTTCAAATGGAACGGCATATAATAGACAGAGCCGTAGATCACTGACAAGCTACGCAATATTGCGTTCATATCGCAGATGAATCGCCTTCGATAATGTACGCGATATTGCGTGGCTTGTCAGTGAACTACGGCTCTGTCTATTAAATGCCGCTACATTTGAAAGCAGGTGATGGCGATTTAGCGGTAATCAGGGAACCGGCTTTACTGACGAAATGCGCGTGACAATCGCATGCGATATATCGCCCAGCCCTAGAAAGAAGTCTAACAGGTTTGGATCAACATTTTAGGGAGTGAAGAATGATTTATTGTCAAGTAGTGGTTTATGATGATAATGGCAAGCTTAAAATTTAATGAAAACTGTATGACGCAAATCTGAGATCAATGTAATTAAGACGAAAAGCATTACAGCAGTGCTGTCCTTTGAGAGCCTGAGCAAAAGGGTAACTTGTGTCTTGTGTGTACTTTTTCACCTTAGTTTCAACATTTTGTCATAGTCCTTAATTTGACTTTTTATTTCAGAAATGCTTCAAAGCCACTTGTCTTAAATGCACTGTTTATCAGTATCAGCCATGTATAGACACTGTATGCGCACACAGGACATGTAGAGGGGCTTGGTGAGGGTATTTATAGCAAGACTTTACATACTCTCGTCACTAGAATGGGTGGACCATCAAAACATGTGGCAGCACACAGTGTAGCCTAACTCCAGGATTTCCCAATTCTGTTTAAACTCTTCCTAATGAAACACACCTGATGCAACTTATTAGCTCATTAGTAGTGTAAGCTAAAATGTGTAGGCTTCTGTTGATGTTCCTTCAGGAGCAGGGTTGGGAAACACTGGTGGAATTGACAGCCAGTGTATGTTACATAAATCAGCTGATCTGTTTCTTAACAGATGAAGCAGATCTGTACATGAAGTAACACAGAACACATTCCATGATAATAGTGCTCTCAAAAAAAAAAAATTCCAATAAAATATCACAAATAGACTAGTGCTGGTTATGAGATCAAAAAAACAACAACAACAAAAACACATTTGCAAGTCTGTCATATTGATAAAAGCCTTAAAACCTGTTTTAACCCAACCACCCCCCCCCCTCTTTTTTTTCTTCATATTTTAAATTAATATTAATTCAGCCATTCTATGAAAAAAAAAAAGAAAGAATTTATATATCATATAAAACAAAAATAATAAAACACACACACACACAAAAACACATTTAACAGACTGATGTACCTCAGCACGTGGAACAGTTATAAAAACATAAACTGCTATTCTTACCTTACAGAGAGACTTCAGTGGTGGTCCTTATGTCCGATGCAAGTTTATGGAAAAATCTGAAGTCTGTGAGCCATCAGCCTTGAATGAATGAGTTTGTTTTGAAGGGAAAGAAAATAGGAGAGAATGTGGAGAAAGGAGAAGGTTGAGAAGTCATTTTGCGGGAGCTAACGCTTACGCTGCAGCAGTGAGAAACATACTGAGAGACACAAATCACAGCGGTAGCGATCTGTGACGCCTACTATGAAAGATTCAGTCTCACTCTTTCTGTCTCCCTCACTCTCCCCAGCTCACCCCCACCTTCTTTCTGTCTCTATCCATTCCTTTCTCCTCTTTTCTCCTCCTCCTCTTCTTGTAACTAATCCTGCTCTTTGTGTGTGACTGTCTGATTGTCACATGTGAACCCGTCTAATGCCTCTCATTCACATCCTCTCTGTCTGTCTACTAAGGCTTGCATGACTACTCATTTTTAATACTTGATTAGTCGCACAGAAAAGTAGCTGACCAGTTGGTGGGTCAGTGTTTACTAATTTCTAAATGAGTCACAATATGCCATGCAGCTTCAGTGATCTTTGCCGTTTTTGTAAAGTCAAGCACTTTGTGTGAGAGTGTGTGAGTGGAGAGAACATCCACACAGCTGAGATGATGTGGCTGAGAATATTAAAGTGTGCATCTTTCCATTATCTAAGCCATCACTTAATTTCTATCAGCCTCTGGGCGACACTTGATTATTTTCTGGGTGGTTTGCAATATGTTTGGCTCGAAACTCCAAATTAATTTTCATTCATTTAAGTATAAAAATTTGGTGTAGAAAGAGTTTTCACTCAGCAATTGCTAGCAAATTTCACAATTAAATACAAAGAAACAGGAATTAACAAATTAAAATAAACATTATTTTAAGTAGAAGGATAGAAATAGTATTTTCTTGTAAAACATACTCCAATGATCTAACCCTAACTGTAAATAATATATATACCAATATAGTATATACATATATACCTATATGTAACTGTAAGTATACCCAGAGAAAAGTAGCACAGGAGATGTTTAACCATTTATTGAATGCAGCAGAGGAGCATAAGCAAACAGGTAAATTAATATTACTTTTGCAGGATTAACCAGTCTCTTATCTTCGTGGGTTTGATGGGAGATCATCACAGCTGAATCCGGGGAGTGAAGAAGCACACACACCTCAGTTGCTGCTGGTAGGTGAAGTCCAGGTAAATAACTCAGTGAATGGTGACCAGGGAACAGGATGATTGAGGTGGATAAGAGATTGGAGATCCTCAGGAGTTGCAGAGGAGAATAATGAGGAACACTGGGATCAGGAAACACTGGAGGTAAGTTACTCATGTAAGGTTGTTTCATGTAGATAACCCATAGTCTTTAATGAGACCAGCTAATGAATGCAACTGAGGTGTCTGCTTAAATGCAGTGACTGATGGTGGTGCTGATAGAGAAAAGGCATTGGTGATTAGTACTCTGGAGATGGGGAATACTGTGCTGGAGTGAGGGTGGAGCCTGGTGAATCCATGACAGTACACCCACCCCCACCCCCCGCTCCACGAGGGGGTTATCGTGGCGTACGAGGGAATAGATGGGAGCCCCACCCACACTCCCGCCAAAGAGAGTCAGTTGCTCCTTAACCCTGTGGACATTTGTGTGTTTGTTTGTTTGAAGAGGATGATCCCCTGCCCCCACTGATTCCACCCAGCAATAGTTCTCCTGTGTCTCCACTGGTTCTGCCCAGCTATTATTCTCCTGTGCTTCCAGTATGCCCTTCCAGCCTCCCTCTCCTGCCTCCTCTTCAGCCTGTCCCTCTGATCAGTTCCCACTGTCCCCCATCAGCCCCTCGGCCTCTCCACTACATCCTCTCTGGTGTGGATCCACCTTGGGCCAGCTGTTTACCAGCGCCGCCTGAATATACGGATCCCCTGGCTTCACCTCGAGAAGCTGTTTCTGGTCCAGGCTCCTCCTTCCCTCGGCTCCGCCAGGGAACATCAACCTTTTGGCTCCACCGGGCTTCCTCGATCCTCTGGATCCACCTTGGTCAGACGTCACCACATCTACATCATGGACTTACGAGCCGTCCAATATGCTCCGTCTCTCCAACCCTACGGCTCCGTCTAGCTCCACCCTCCCGCCGGTTCTGCCTCAGCCCTCAGACGTCCCGTCTCCACCTCAGCCCTCCGGTACCCTGGCTCCACCTCGAGGGATCGTTGCTGCTGCTCCATAGGGGCCTCTGAAGCCTGCGTTCTCTCTCTGGACCATCTGCTCTTCATCTGTGCTTTGGGCTCCTCCACCATCAGCTTCGACATCATCCATTGTCCTCATGGATTTGAGTCTACCTTCGTGGCTCCTCCCTTCTTTCGACTCCGCTGTGGGATGTCATCCAGGCTGAGCTCTGGGTTCACGTTGGCATGCGTCTGCTCCTGGTTCCTGCTTGGCACCTCCCTCCGCCTCTGCCACCATGGCTGTTTCTGCCTGTATCTCCATCATTTGCCAGCCCTTCGCCAGTTTCTTCATCCTCCTACAGAGCCCCTGCCCTCCTTCCTCAGTTGGACCTTGCGTTACAAGGACACACCTTTCCAGAGTCTTTCCACCTTTTCATGTTCATGTTCTGGTTCTTTTGGTTATTTTCCCCTTTGCCTGCTGAGTGGGGTATAGAGTAGGGATCACTTTATTTTCACTTTGTTTAATTGAATGTGGCCGTGAAAATGTGTTGACTATAAACAAACTCAAAAACAGCCAGACATCTAAAAAAAGGATTCTTTATTTTTGACCGCGTATGAGAAAGACACGGCGTTAATGTCTGAGGTTTCCATTTGAGGAAAGGTTTATAAACTAAATTTGTACAGCGGAGAGCAACAAAAATATAAACAGAAGAAAATTCGTTCAAACAGAGTTCACTACGTACAGTGTGAATCACAAACGTACAAAGAAACAAACTAAAATATCTCTCTCTCTGTGTGTGTACTTAATTCAGATCATTTTGCACAAATTTCCTTTACAACTATGAAGTAAAAGTACACAAAACTCTTAAGAACACACTATTTGTATAATATCCCCAAATAAACAACGGTAGTGGTTTGATGTTTTTCTATGACGCGCTGAACAGAAATCTCACACAGCTGACAACTCACGTGCACTCGCGTCTCTTCATTCTCCCCTCTGATACCATTTATCGAAAGAGAAAGAATTACTATTCACTTTTTCCTCGATATGACAACAAACTACAACAGAACACTCAAAAAACATGTAATGATTACACTGAATGAACACTCACGCTCAAACTCTGTTATTTGGGAGAATAACGTAATCCGTGCGATCATCACCTTCCACAGATGCACAGTAAACAGACTCAAACACCAAAATTTGGATTTCCTCCTTTCTTCCAGAAAATGGTGTTACTTTCCACCGCACTTCAGCTCTCATGTGCTCCGTGATTGTCTCATTGCATTATATTTTTGTCCCGAACGCATATTCTTTCATTCATTGTAGAACTGCACGACCTAAACGTAAGGGTGCCCTCTAATGGCGGGTAGGAATGACTACAGGCTTTTTTTGCCATGGTTACACTCTCCCCTGCCATAAGTCAACGTCCACGTGGACTTTTCTCTTAACTGTCCACAGTACCTTTCAGTTTTTCAGACGTGTACATCACCATGCCTGCCAAAACTTGAGACAAAACATCTGGGCTGAATGATACAGCGTTACAGGCGGACTTGGGCAAATTGTACGGGTTACTGTGTTTACCTGCAGTCTGCCTTTGAGACCGACACGGCACTGGTGTAGGTGCTGTTGGCCCAACTGGGATAGCCAAACTACGTCTCTGAGGCGGAACTGGACACTTCATCACAGTATCTGAACATGAGTCCATTGGCTCCACTTCGCTATCAATTCCTTCATCTGCATTTCTCTCTATTGCAGTTAGTGGTTTGTCAATACTCCCACATTCTCCGAATTCAGGCTCTATCGAAACCTCTACCTGCGGATTGGACAGTTCCAGACTTCCTTCCACTAAAGGTGTTGGCTGCCCTCTCTCGGTTCGCCATGTCTCCTCCACAACTACACACTCAGCGTCCAAAGACATTGGCGGTCTCTCGTCCAGTGGACTGGCAACTTCTTCCACTGGGCGTACCTTGCTACGCGGTGCTGGCACCGGGGTTGGTTGCGGACAAGGTTGAATATGCGCCCGATATACTCTTCTTTGCGCACCTTCTCCATGGGGTTCCACCACATACGTAGTTCCTTGAACATCCTTAACTACGTAAACCTCTGGTGCCCATGCGTTCTGGATCTTATTTCTTCCTGCAGGACGGTGTCTTAAGTACACTTGCTGACCAACAGTGACTTCAGGGCAATACACCTCGCTCTCATGCCTAGCGGTTCGTTCCGCTGCTTTTCTCTCCGCATACTCTTTCGCTCTAGCATGAGTGTCTTGGAGTCGCTCCCTGTGAACAGACAACCAGTTGGTTTCCGTGCCTTCCTCAGGCTCCCGTCCCAACAGAGCATCAACCGGAAGGTGCGGTTGTGTCAACATGTAATACGGGGAATATCCCGTGGAGGAGTGAGGCGTCACGTTGTATGCATACACCAATTCTGGCAGGTGTTCCGGCCACCTCCTCTTCTTGTCGGGTGGTAGTGAGCGCAGCAGGTCATGCAGAGTGTGGTTGAACCGCTCACAATGGGGGTTCCCTTGGGGGTGATATGGAGTAGTTCTTGACTTCCGTACCCCATACAATTTACAAAGTTCTGCTATGACCGCGCTTCAGTCTTCAGTCACTACCTCCGCACTTTCCAACTGCGGCCTCCGGGAGAGAGCATCAGCCACTGTATTACAATGCCCTGGCCGGTAGCGAACCTCGAAATTAAACACTGCGAGCTGTGCCACCCACCGCTGCTCCACCGGTCCCAACTTAGCCGTGTTAAGATGACAGAGTGGGTTGTTGTCAGTGAGGACAGTGAACTGCGATCCTAGCAGATAACCTCGGAACTTTTCTGCTACAGCCCACTTCAACGCCAGGAGCTCTAATTTCATGCTGCTGTAGTTCCGGTCATACGTTCAGGACCTCTCAACCTTCGACTAGCATAGGCTATGACCTTTTTTCTCCCACTCTGGTACTGGTACAAGACAGCGCCCAAACCCAAGCTACTGGCATCTGTCTCCAGCATGAACGGAAGAGAGAAGTCGGCATATCCTAGCAATGGAGCGCAGACCAGCTCCCTTTTCAAATGTTCAAATGCCTGTTGGCACTCAGATGTCCAAGACCCCTGGAACCACTTATCACACTGGGCCCCACTACTCTTTTTGGTGCACATATTTACAACATCGTGCAAAGGTCCTGCCACCTTGGAGAAACCCGCAATGAACCGTCGGTAATAACTGCAAAATCCCAAAAAGGAACGCAGTTCCTTCGCGGTACTAGGTGCTGGCCACTGCTCTACAGCACTAATCTTATCAGGGTTAGGGCCTACTCCTTGGGCCGATATTCGTTGCCCCAAAAACCTCACCTCCGCTTGGAGAAAGTGGCACTTCTCCACTTTAATCTTCAACCCTGACTCCCTCAGCCGACGTAGCACTATTTCAAGTCTGGACAGTTGAGTCTCGAATGGACTTAAATAAACCAAAAGATCATCCAAGTAAACAAGAACCATTTGGAACACCAGATCACCCATTACGGCCTGCATGAGTCTCTGAAATGTCGCCGGAGCATTGCAGAGACCAAACGGCATCCGTTCATACTCATACAGTCCGAATGTCGTGATAAAGGCGGTCTTATGCCGATCCTTCTCGTGGACAGCCACTTGGTGATAGCCGCTTGCCAGGTCTATGGTTGAAAACACCTGGGCCTTACACAGCGCATCTAGGCTCTCGTCGATTCGCGGCAGGGGGAACGCATCTCGCCGGGTCTTCGAGTTCAGTTTCCGGTAGTCTACGCATAGCCGTAAACTCCCATCTGCCTTCCTGACTAAGACCACCGGGGACGCATATGGACTTGCACTTTCCTTAATAACTCCCTTTTTAAGAAGTCCGGAAATATGCTCCCTCACCTCCTCAAACTGATTGGGAGGTATCCGTCTGTATGCTAGGGTGATGGGCACCTCGTCAGTCACGGGAATCTCATTTTTCACCCGATCAGTATACCCAAGCTCCTCGTCACACACTGCGAACACATCCGCATACAGCCTTAACAATGCTCGCAACTCTGCCTGTTGATCTGGAGTCCCTCCCATCTGTACTCTGTCTGAGGGGCACTGCAAGTCACTTTGGGTCTCCCTCATCGTTCTCATACTGACAGTGACTTCCTCATGATCTCGGGAAATCCGTTGAAATGCTACGTCGCAGGAACCACCCTCCACCTGACGACCTTGGGACAGTACCCCAAGCCTTGCTTTTGCCGGTAGCCAAACATCTTCTGGCGTCAGATTCAGAACTTGTACTGGAAACACCCGTTTATCAACTGACACCAGCGTAGACACGAGGACCAAACCCCCTGCCAGTGGCATTGCCCCAGGTTCAAGTATGACCACCCCCTTAGTCTTGGGTAGCTCTTTATGTACTCGAACTTGAACAGTGGAAACTGAGGTTGCCGGTATGCACGTTTTAAGTTTTCCAGCTAGTCGAACTGTGGAGCTTGCCCCAATTAGCGCCTCTTCATTTACCTTACTGAAAGCATCTCGCCAATGTGAGTCTAGTGTTCCTGCCAGGGCATTATCAAACTCGGCCAAGATCAGCTGTTTGCAGCGCTGTGCAATATTCATGCCAAGAATTCCTGGAGGTGAAGAATCATTTTCTCCATCCTCCTGATCTCGGACTATCAAGAATCCACAACCAGGTATTGTTAACCCCAACA
Source organism: Anabarilius grahami (assembly GCA_003731715.1). NCBI lineage: Eukaryota > Metazoa > Chordata > Actinopteri > Cypriniformes > Xenocyprididae > Anabarilius > Anabarilius grahami. Next base: position 5,403,965 of record RJVU01017312.1, read on the forward strand.
CCTGAATATCCAACTCCACATACCCCAAATATGGGAGGGGCAGTTTCTTAGCAGCTGTAATCCGCAACCACTTCATGGTGCTGTGCATATCCCTATCTTCCCCTTGTAAGCACTCTCTGAAAAAACTTTCCGTTAACGTGCTCACATTGCTGCCCGTGTCTAACAGACACTTAACAGCTATTCCCCCTATGCTAATTTCAACCTCAGGGCATTTTCCTACAGTACGTTCCAAGAAACACTCTTTAGTCAGAGGACTGCTGCTTGAGCCATGGAATGCCCCTCTCATTGCTCGGCTCTGCGCAATGGAGGGACCACGTTTCCCGATGCTCGTTCTTCGGCAGGGGCCACTACCTGTCCTTCTGGTTTGGGTGGCGATGTGCATTGGCGGGCTATATGTCCCACACCTTCACACCTAAAGCAAATTGGCTGACCGTCTCGAGTATATCTGGGCTTATTTTTAGCTCGTTGGAGCCTTTCAGAGCCCAAACTAGCTCTTTGAGTTGTAAGACTACGGACTGCATTAGTTAACTCGCCGATTGCTTTTCCTTGTTGTGCCACAGCTTTCACTACATCTTGCAACACAGCGTTCAGGTCACTTGAAGAATATGCGGACACGCCTGTGAATCTTTCACCCTCATCAACACCCACACCCAGCAGGTAACGAGTTCTAGCGACGCTTGCCCCACGGGGACGCTCTTCTACACACCATAACAGAGCCTCTTCTCTAACCTCAAATAGCGTCGCACAAGGTCGGTCTCGCACCATTTTGCGCAGTTCTCGACGAAGTACAATGTCCCTTACTCCCTCTACAAACTGATCCCTCAGCGCTAGTTGCACATCGGGCACCGCATTAGATGACCTTCTGGAGTGCTGCATTTAACATCATTGACAAGGCATGCGAATAATCTCGTAGATCCTCCCCTTCTAACTGCTTCCTTGCATAGAAGGCGTGCAACAGCTGAGGGGTCGTCCGCTTTTCTCGGAAAGCGGCCCTTAAGCAATCAAACAGGTCCCGAGGCATTGCATCCTCCCTCCCCACACACAATTTAACCTCATCAAGCGCTGATCCCCTTAAGTGTGACAAAATAAAGTCTGCCTGATCCTCTTCACTCAATCCCCTTACCCGAATTACTCATTCGAGTTCCTCAATAAACTTGTCAACGGTCTGACAGTCTTTAATAGGGTCACCACAATAGGGAACAATTTGTCTTTCTCTAGGGATGTAGACATATGACCTAGCATTTACAGTGCTCAAACTAGCAAGTTTCGACATCACCTGGTCGTGTCTCCTCCCTAGCTCCTGAATTTGTGACCGGAGTTGTTGGAAAGGATTACCTCCCTCCTCCTCGTCAGTGCTGAAAGCAGCACCAGCCCCTTGGCTGTTGACCTCATCTGCAATTACCTCATCAGGAGCTTCTGCCTCCATACCTCAGTTATCAAGAGTCTCAGTCTCTACAAAGTTCACCCACAAACACAGTCTGATGCAGCCCCCTTGTTTCAGCAGGTCCTGGCCCTCTGGCTCCTTGTCTTTCCGCAGTCCTTCCTGGTTCTGTGCACAGCTCTGTCGGCAGACTCTGGGACACAATCCTCCACCACTACCGTTGTTTATCTCCCCACTTAGGTTAACAACGTATTCAACTAGAGGAAAAAATTAAAAAACTCCCACCAAAAGGAAACCAGCAGAAAAACTATCCCACTTCTGACACCACTAAGATGTGGCCGTGAAAATGTGTTGACTATAAACAAACTCAAAAACAGCCAGACATCTAAAAAAAGGATTCTTTATTTTTGACCGTGTATGAGAAAGACACGGCGTTAATGTCTGAGGTTTCCGTTTGAGGAAAGGTTTATAAACTAAATTTGTACAGCGGAGAGCAACAAAAATATAAACAGAAGAAAATTCGTTCAAACAGAGTTCACTACGTATAGTGTGAATCACAAACATACAAAGAAACAAACTAAAATATCTCTCTCTCTGTGTGTGTACTTAATTCAGATCAATTTGCACACATTTCCTTTCCTTTTTGATGTTTTTCTATGATGCGCTGAACAGAAATCTCACACAGCTGACAACTCACGTGCACTTGCGTCTCTTCATTCTCCCCTCTGATACCATTTATCGAAAGAGAAAGAATTACTATTCACTTTTTCCTCGATATGACAACATAAACTACAACAGAACACTCAAAAAACATGTAATGATTACACTGAACGAACACTCACGCTCAAACTCTGTTACTCGGGAGAATAACGTAATCCGTGCGATCATCACCTTCCACAGATGCACAGTAAACCGACTCAAACACCAAAATTTGGATTTCCTCCTTTCTTCCAGAAAAATTGTGTTATTTTCCACCGCACTTCAGCTCTCATGTGCTCCGTGATTGTCTCATTGCATTATATTTTTGTCCCGAACGCATATTCTTTCATTCATTGTAGAACTGCACTACCTAAACGTAAGGGTGCCCTCTAATGGCGGGTAGGAATGACTACAGGCTTTTTTTGCCCTGGTTACATGAAAATATACAGAGTTTAATTTCAACTTATATCACCTAAATTCACTAGGAATTTTTTAAAAATTGTTTTATTAATTTAGACAGAACAGTATAGAGAGTAGACAGGAAGCAAAGGGAGAGAGAGAAGGGGACAGAATCAGAAAGAACCACAAACTCGGGTCGCTGGAAGCACAACCAAGCAGCTTGTCGAAGCGCTTCCCCCAAGGCTACTGGCCTTGACCACTGGGAAGCAGTTTGAGGATAGATGAATTTCCCTCCAGCTGTTACCATATACAGATCAAGTGCAACTATGACTACGTTCACACTGTCAGTCCGAACATAAGTGGCTAGTGTGCACAGGTTTATTCCATGCTGCCGTCTCTGCCAGTCTCAAAACGTGTCTCCATTATATTGTAATTTTCTGCTTGACCAGCACTTTACAACTACACAACCTAGTTTCTTAGCAACTTTCTGTTTCCTATAAAGACATTTGACATGTTTTGCCAACATCAACATCAACATATTTTACGAGGTGTACGAAAGTGACAAACTATGTGAAATCCGATTAGAGTGTTCAGACTGAAATGGACCTCTGTTCTACACACTTAAAAATAAAGGTTCCAAAAATGGGGTTTTCGTAGCAATCCCATTTAACGGGGTTGCCTATTCCTGCTTCTATAGGAGGGCCAAATTTAGCTCCAAACTGTTCCAACACACCAGTTTAGAGAGAACCCAAAGACCTTGATTAGCTGGTTCAAGGGTGTTTAATTAGGGTTCAAGCTATTTCTATTGATGTTAAAGCTTCCTCGTGAAATCATGGATACCAATAAAGAAATCTTATTTAAGAGTGTATGACATCACTGTAAGAAACCTTTTTTTGACCTTTACTCTGTGGTAGCAATCCAACTGTAATGGGTCACGAGTGTAATATAATTCCACAGACGAGATGCATGAATCAGAATACTGAACTAAGAATAGTTTAATGAACACTAGCAGAAAATCTACACATTCACCAAAAAGTTAATGACACCGAACAATGAAGAAAGAGCTGAGGATACAGGAAATGATTAACAGAATGAGAAACAGGTGCATAACTAACTAGAAACTATGGTAACAAATGAGAACAATTGAAGAAAGTGACAATGAAATTAAACAGAACAAAATAATGAAATTAAATGAGACATGAATTGACATTAAATTCATCCCCCAGAAGTTGTGCTGTTGTGCTGCAAAGTCCAACCGAGGGGGGAAGTGGTTCCAGAGGAAGACTTGGAGCCAAAGGGAGATGTGACTGAGAAAGGGCAGAACAAAGGGAACACCTAGGTGGAGACGATGATGGGAGGAGCCAGAGTGGACATAGGTGGAGCCAGAGGATGACCCCGAGCCAAGCCGGGATGAAGGCCCATGGTGAAACCGATGTAGGGAGGAGCTAAGCCCGACTGAGTGAGGTGGACACGTGCAAAGTGGAGACCAGGGCTGGAGACCAAGGAGAAGACCTGGAGGGCCACAGTGGAGCTGAAGGCACATTTGACCGAGGTGGAGACGTGGGCTTGGCAGACTGGAGTAGAGTCGGTGCATCTGAGGACAATTGTGGAACGGGGGGGAAGGAGGAGCCTGGGGGAGCCAGAAGGGCTAGGTGCAGCTTGAGACTCAGAAGTCTGAGGCGGAGCCAAAACGACGATAGACCAAGAGGGTCATGGAGCCAGAGGTCAAGGGTGCCTGGCAGAGCCTGAGGGATGACAGACCATGGTGGAGCCAAGAGAGTGTTGAGCTAAGGTGGAGCTGATGGGTCAGAGGGCCGAGGTGGAGTCCAGGGCTCGGAGGCTTGAAGTGGAGCTTAGGGATCCACAGACCAAGGTGGAGATGATGACTGGGAAGTCCAAAGCAGATTCGAGCAGCAGGGCGGAACCACTGGAGGAGCCAAGGTGCTGAAGGGAGACTGCGGAGGTGAGGCCAAGTAACTAGATGGCTTTGGCAGAGGAGGAGTGAGAGGGAGGCTCGGTGGGACCATACGTGACAAAGGAGACTTGGAGCTGATCTGTTTCAATGGCAACAAAAATGACTTGGGACTGGGCTGAACCAGCAGAGACAAAGACGACTTGGGCCTTGACAGGACCAGCGGACCAGCTCATCTAATATTATTTAAATGGGGACCTAGCTCATTTTACACACCTCAGTGATGGGATTGTGGGTGGGGCTCCAATCCATCCTGACGAACACCACTAATCCTCCATGACGGACACTGTTGCTGGCTCACACACCTGTTCAGGCTATGTATTTTGACAGCATATGAGTCAGCTCTATCAAGTGAATATCAAGAACTTTTTTGATAGCTTCATCTGTAGGATTTGTTTTGAATTTGAAACAGTGTCAATGTGCAGGCCACTTTTGTTGATAGGTTTAGCAATGGAAAACTTGTTTGGTGAGGTTTTGTGGTACTACATAAGGCTGACACCCAGCTTTCTGGTGCCAACATATGCTGTGATCACTTATTTGAAGCTCTGAAATTGTGGACTGCTGTGCTACACATATTGGTCCTGACTTCAATCAGATGTGGTCAACCTGAAGAATCCATGGCTGTACTATAGAATGTGATGCAGTTCTGATGATGAGGCAAGACTGAGTTTGACATTCAGAAATGTCATATGCTTTTGTTTACACTGTTGAAACAAAGCAGTCAACACCAGGGCCATTACTGTTCACTGATCTGTTGTCACGTGTCACAAACATGCTTGCACCCTGTAACAAGGTGATTATCGGTGTAATAAGAGGTTAAAATAAAAGATAGAGTGTTGAAGTGAGACAAACTTGGATAGCAGGACTCAAGAAAAAAAACAACACTAATTACATCCACATTGTCTTCTTGAGCTGATAAGAAAACTGTGTATGTCCCAATTCCCCACAACAATTAATGGTTCCAACAAGCAGAGTTGATCTACAGAGACTAAGAATGGAGAGAAAGTGTGAGTGACAGAGTGCATTTACTGAATAAGATAAAAGTATGCCACTCCATGCATTTGTAACTGCTGATTTCTACCTTCACCATTCCCCTCCACAGCACACATTCCCATTATGCACAGAGCATATGATTAATAAATGTAAAATGTTTAAAAACACCCTAAGACAGTATTGTCAGTGGACTGTACATGATGAAGTATGCAGTTGATTTCTTATGTCAGAGATTTAGGCTCTCTAATTGTTTTTAATTATACAGTAAGATCTCCTTGTGAGTTCTTTCCAATAAGTTAATCAAAAAAACTCTACATGGGTGAAGTTTTAGAATGCTGTTCCATCATTAATGAATAACTAAATATGAACGAATGAGTGATACAATATTAACATTAACAACAAGAAACTGATTAGTAATAGTAAGTAACAGCACTCTGTTGAATGCAGTAGTTCAGTCGTATAATATACCGTTTTACTACTTTAATACATCCCTGAGAACTACTAATAAACTATATAGAGTTTTATAATTAATGCAAATACAGGTTACATTTTATTTTAAGGTGTCCTTGTTACAGTGAAATTATAATTTTGAGTATGCTACTGTGTAATATTAATTGACTGCAAGAACTTACTACATAATTAGGATTAGTGTTTGGTTTAGGGTTAGTTGCTTATTATGCATAATTTGCTTATATTACTATAATAAGTACATGCAAAATGTGTAAAATAAAGTGTTACCCAAATACATAATTAAAGGGATAGTTCACCCAAAAATTAAAATTTGATGTTAATCTGCTTACCCCCAGGGCATCCAAGATGTTGGTGAACCATTGCGGTCAGTCAAATAATGCATTGAAACGGTAACACCATCTTTAAGAGTCAAATAAACATGCACAGACAAATTCAAATTAAACCCTGCGGCTTGTGACGACACATTGATGTCCTAAGACATGAAACGATCGGTTTGTGTGAGAAACCGAACAGTATTTATATAATTTTTTACCTCTAATACACCACTATGTCCAACTGCGTTTAGCATCTGGTTAGTGAGGTCAAAAAACGCGTTCCGATGATGGAAGTGATCTCTCGCGCTTTGGTTCAATGAGTGCAAAAACATCACTTCCGTTGTCAGAGCGCAATCAAACCTCACTAACTGGATGTGGAGAGCAGTTGGACATAGTGGTGTATTAGAGGTAAAAAATGATATAAATACTTCTTGATTGTTGAAATATAAACTACTGCAACATATCCTTCTCTCATTCTTCCTTGTCTAAATGTTATGTTCTGCAATTCATTAATAGTGCATAAATTGCACATAGCAGCTTTAATGATTATCCTGGGCAGCTTTATGACAAGCTTCTAAGCAAGCTTCAAAGCAGGCATCAAAGATACTATGGTTGGTCCTGAGGCTGGAAGTGTGTATGGAATGAACAATATTAACTGTGAGACCTCAGATTTCGGGATCAATCCATAAGACTTTAATGCAGGGAATGTAAGTCTATAAATGTAAGTATGGGATTTTCATACCTGTAGGCAAAAATATTAAGTCCAGTTTCTTAGAAAAGAAATTGCCCCAATCTCCTCAAAAAGCCACGTGATTTGAACCATCTGTAACTCAAAAGGTGTGAGCCGAGTTACATGCTAAATTTTAATACTTAGGGTTAGGAGTTTGTTGGACAAAATCCAGATGTTTTGAGTCATGGTGATTATGAGAGAAACACAGACTGGAATCTTGTGTTGAGTTCCAGTCCCACTTTTCCCAGTAATTTCCCCTTCCCTCTCTAATTTTCACATTTATTGAATACATTGTAATGATTCACAGTGCAGGGATGAGAAAGTAATTGAAATCTTGAATTCAGTAACTTGTAGATTTGAGAACTTATAGACTTATCTCTACCAAACATTTTCTGTAGTTGCTTATAAGGCTTCTGACCAATTTTGCATCATTGCTCCCCTCAAATCTGTTTTAGTTTATCAATATTTTTGGGTGTTCTTGATAGTAGAGCTCTCTTTAATTTATGCTACAGCATCTGAAGCGATTTAAGTTCAGTTTCTATATTCTTGATGACCCTCCACCCAACAAACCAGTCCGTGATGGATAGAAGATGTAGGCGTTTTTGTGATGCAATATGCCATTCTAAATCTTGAATCCTTATATAAATTCACAACCGGCTTAGGAGGCCCTGCTTTTATTTTCCTTACAGGAAGCTTATTTTAACAAGAGCTTTTGTGCCATCCACTGGTGTTTCCACATATATCTCTGGAGCCTCTCAAAGCTAGCATCTTTCAATCAGCTCAGTCTCAATGACGGGAGAGGGTCCTTTGCTTTACTTTCCTTAGATTTTTCAAGGGTTATTCAGGCTCTCATAATTCCCTCTCATGGCTGTCATGAGTATTTGCTTTTGACTATAACAGCTGCTTCAACTTTAAAGATTGAGAGAGAGAGAGAGAGAGAGAGAGAGAGAAGCATTACCCAACACCCCTTTAATGCTCTCATAATATTAAAGAATAAATGAATCCTCTGATTAAATAACATTTCATTCCATACCTGATTATCCAAGGCTCTGATTCAAAAANCTGGTTTCAGCGCTCAGAAAAAATAGACTTCTCTGTTAATTTCACAACAAAATAAAACTTTAACCCAACAACAACAACAAAAAGAAAGAAAAAAGAGAATATTTTAAAGCCACGGCGGGCACAAGAGACCACACACTCACCACGCCACTCACTCTGCTCACTCAACAAACATCCGCACATGCGCACAAAGAGAGAGAGAGAGAGAGAGAGAGAGAGAAGCATTACCCAACACCCCTTTAATGCTCTCATAATATTAAAGAATAAATGAATCCTCTGATTAAATAACATTTCATTCCATACCTGATTATCCAAGGCTCTGATTCAAAAATATTTGCTCATTTAGTTAGTAACAGTGGAAGAACATTGTGCCTTGTAGTACCACTTCATCTTACAAGGTGATTTCGTAGGTGTTTAAAGTACACTCTAAAAACTCCTGGGTTATTTCTTTAACCCCTTTTCTGGGTTATTTGTGTTGGGTTAAAATTATGGGTTATTTTTTCAGAAAGTAACCATTTTCTGGGTTATAAGGCTAATATTTTGACCCAATTCCTGGGTTGTTTAGGTTTCTGGGTTATTTTTCAAAGAGTAACCCATGTTCTGGGTTAACGCCCCTTCCCCCTGCCCCCCGTTGTTGTTCTGGAATTTCCTCACAACAGTCATTTGAATAACCGTCACTTGAACGCGCTCGACCCGTTTTGGCCTGGGCTTCTTCGGTGCAACTTCATCGCGTCTTCAAGGTAAGCAAGTATTTTCAGTGTCAATGTTACGTAAACTTTTCTGTGTCCATGTCCCCGTTGCTAGTTTAGCACCATTTGCTGAAAAAATGACCATGGCTTACCGTGGTAATTCTGTGGTTAGCATGTAGCCGCCCGCGGATATCGCAACAACATCTAACTAGTTTAAAGTCAGTGTAAAGTCAAAATAAATATGTGTTTTGAGTTTGTCAGACTAAATAAGAAAGTGTTATTAACCACCCAGCCAAATTTGAATGATTAAAAATAACGATAAGTTCATGAAATTAGGTGTCAAAATGGTTGAAAAGATTTTTACACATCGTTGAAAAATACATGTATGACCTATTTAATGTGTTTAGAAGAAAATGACTGAATTCACTTTACATGGTCTTTAAATTCTATTTTTCATAAACTCTGCTGTACTTATCGTATTATTACTAGTATTATAACAATGAGATAAGTACAGTGCAGCTAGTGGCGACTTCGTGCCGCGTTAAGAAGGTCGAACACCGGTCGAGAAGCGCCGCGCTGCACCGCGTCCAGGACAACTCGAGGTATCGCGTACTTTCTCAGTTTATGGCCAGCAATACTGTTATGTTTTAGGACATTGTGGAATGAAGGTAATGTCAGTACTATGTTATGATTGTACTGTATAATTAAATACAACCGTTGTGGAGTCTGCAGTCTGAACAATTTACCTCAGAGCGTCCGTTAACTGAATGAATTGAGAATATCACCTGAAAATCCAATAACATCAGCAATTTTCATTCAAGCAGCTGATTTCTGTGAATTAATGTAAAACTAAATTTATATTGTAGCACATGTGAAGTCAGTATACAGGTCCTTCTCAAAAAATTTGCATATTGTGATAAAGTTCATTATTTTCCATAATGTAATGATAAAAATTAAACTTTCATATATTTTAGATTCATTGCACACCAACTGAAATATTTCAGGTCTTTTATTGTTTTAATACTGATGATTTTGGCATACAGCTCATGAAAACCCAAAATTCCTATCTCAAAAAATTAGCATATCATGAAAAGGTTCTCTAAACGAGCTATTAACCTAATCATCTGAATCAACTAATTAACTCTAAACACCTGCAAAAGATTCCTGAGGCTTTTAAAAACTCCCAGCCTGGTTCATTACTCAAAACCGCAATCATGGGTAAGACTGCCGACCTGACTGCTGTCCAGAAGGCCATCATTGACACCCTCAAGCGAGAGGGTAAGACACAGAAAGAAATTTCTGAACGAATAGGCTGTTCCCAGAGTGCTGTATCAAGGCACCTCAGTGGGAAGTCTGTGGGAAGGAAAAAGTGTGGCAAAAAACGCTGCACAACGAGAAGAGGTGACCGGACCCTGAGGAAGATTGTGGAGAAGGACCGATTCCAGACCTTGGGGGACCTGCGGAAGCAGTGGACTGAGTCTGGAGTAGAAACATCCAGAGCCACCGTGCACAGGCGTGTGCAGGAAATGGGCTACAGGTGCCGCATTCCCCAGGTCAAGCCACTTTTGAACCAGAAACAGCGGCAGAAGCGCCTGACCTGGGCTACAGAGAAGCAGCACTGGACTGTTGCTCAGTGGTCCAAAGTCATTCGGAAATCAAGGTGCCAGAGTCTGGAGGAAGACTGGGGAGAAGGAAATGCCAAAATGCCTGAAGTCCAGTGTCAAGTTCCCACAGTCAGTGATGGTCTGGGGTGCCATGTCAGCTGCTGGTGTTGGTCCACTGTGTTTTATCAAGGGCAGGGTCAATGCAGCTAGCTATCAGGAGATTTTGGAGCACTTCATGCTTCCATCTGCTGAAAAGCTTTATGGAGATGAAGATTTCGTTTTTCAGCACGACCTGGCACCTGCTCACAGTGCCAAAACCACTGGTAAATGGTTTACTGACCATGGTATTACTGTGCTCAATTGGCCTGCCAACTCTCCTGACCTGAACCCCATAGAGAATCTGTGGGATATTGTGAAGAGAAAGTTGAGAGACGCAAGACCCAACACTCTGGATGAGCTTAAGGCCGCTATCGAAGCATCCTGGCCCTCCATAACACCTCAGCAGTGCCACAGGCTGATTGCCTCCATGCCACGCCGCATTGAAGCAGTCATTTCTGCAAAAGGATTCCCGACCAAGTATTGAGTGCATAACTGAACAATTATTTGAAGGCTGACTTTTTTTGTATTAAAAACACTTTTCTTTTATTGGTCGGATGAAATATGCTAATTTTTTGAGATAGGAATTTTGGGTTTTCATGAGCTGTATGCCAAAATCATCAGTATTAAAACAATAAAAGACCTGAAATATTTCAGTTGGTGTGCAATGAATCTAAAATATATGAAAGTTTAATTTTTATCATTACATTATGGAAAATAATGAACTTTATCACAATATGCTAATTTTTTTAGAAGGACCTGTATACATTAACGACAATTTGAGACAAGTGTAAATTGAATATAAATCTATGTACATGGCGCTCTGTGGCGCTGCGGGATTTTGAACAAGGTCCTGAGCCGTTGCTGGGCGCCGCCGGTGTGTGTACACACACTCATAGAGAATATGTTTGAATGTTAAATACGCTTCTCGTCCGGTGTGCGACCCCCTTTAGCCGCGGCTAGAGCGACGAGGCAACACAATAGTTGAGTTATGTTAACCAGCTGCGCTGTGCTTATCATATTATACAGTGCTCTACGGGCTTGAGTAGTGAGAGTTAAAGAAGCGTGTCAAGTCTTCAAATTGTTGCTAACCTCTATTGCTATGTTTTCTCCAGGTCATTTTAAATGGGCAGCTTTGTCGCTGATAAGCTGAGTGGCGGATGTCTGAGCTGATAGAGAATTTTAGAGGTGAGCGTTTTACTCTTTAAAGGGATAGTTCACCCAAAAATGAAAATTTGATGTTTATCTGCTTACCCCCAGGGCATCCAAGATGTAGGTGACTTTGTTTCTTCAGGAGAACACAAAT
>RJVU01017312.1:5418548-5445506 GCA_003731715.1 Anabarilius grahami
CCACTATTTTTTAGCAAGAAAGGATTACTTCTCTAAGATTATTACAGAGAACTCTAGTAATCCTAGGACATTATTCTCTATGATTGATCAGTTAGTAAATACTGCTCCCATTCCTCAACAGTTTTCTACATCAAAATGTGAAGAACTTGCTTTGTTTTTTAAAGATAAAATATCACCAGTAAGAACTGATATAGTTGTTAAAGTAAATATGGCTGATAAATCTTATGAAAGAGAAGTAACACTGGGAGAATTTTGTGTAACATTAACTGAGCTTTCTAAGATTGTAACCACCTGTAATTCCACAACCTTATGCATTGACACTGTACCTACAGCCTTTTTAAAAAAAAAAAAAAAGTGTTTGATAGTGTCTCAAGTCATGTTTTGCATATTATAAATACATTTCTTCAGACTGGTTGCTTCCCTGATGCTTTTAAAATGGCTTTCATAAAACCTGTTTGAAGAAACCAAATTTGGATTGTAGTGTCCTGGCTAATTATAGACCAATATCTAACTTCTCATTTATTAGTAAAATTCTAGAAAAGGAAGTTGTAGCACAAATAAACAGCTTTCTTAAAGAAAATCACATTATGGAGGAATTTCAGTCTGAGGGGAGGGGGGCGCCCTGGAGACCTAAACGCAGGTGCGGGGGGAGGTTCAGACAGGTACGGAGGTCTCCAGGGTGGGTCTAGGAGCTTGGGCGGCCGTGGCGGTTCAGGGGCCTCGGGCGGCCGTGGCGGTTCAGGGGCCTCGGGCGGCCGTGGCGAGTCAGGAGCCGTGGGATGCCGTGGTGGTTCAGGAGGTTTTTTGGGAAGTTTCAGGGGTGGCAGGAAGGGCTCATAGAATGGAGCAGGTTCATGAGTAGGAAGGGGTTCGTGGGCTGGAGCGGGCTCGTGGACAACTGGAGCGGGCTCGTGAACAACTGGAGCGGGTTCCTGGAGAAATGGAGCGGGCTCGTGGACAACTGGAGCGGGGTCTGGAGTTGGACTCCCGGACATGCCCTTATATTCCACTAATAACCCCAGGGGTACTGGTGTGGGCACCGATAGGAGTGAGGGCTCAGGCTTCGCGGTGGCCATTTTACATTGTGGCCCGGGTGCGGCATCGGCCATCTTGCCTTGTGGCTCTGGCACGGCAGCGGCCATCTTCCTTGGCGGCTTGGGCTTCGTGGCGGCCATTTTATGGCGTGGCTTGGATGTGGCGGCGGCCATCTTCTTTGGCGGTTTGGGCTTTGGGACAGGCAGGACAAAATGGGCAGACCCACTGGAGGGATACGTGGAGGAAACTGGCTGTGGGTGAACTGACCAGGCCGCGTATTTTTCTGAGGGGACTGGACGAGGAAGACACGTCTTCTCTTGAACCTCTTCAATTTCGAAATCAGAACCATTTAAAAAGAGAATCAGATTAATAGACTCGACTAGGGAAAAGGAACAGGCAGGTTCAATATAACGGATCGTGTCCTCGTCCAGGCCCATCAGAAAAAATGCGTTAAGCGGGGCATCTGGCCAATTCACCAAGCAAACGAGCTCAGAAAATTCCACCACGTACCTCTCCAGCGGGCGACCATCCTGCCGAAGCCCCCTCAGACGATCCACTGCAGAAACATCTTCTCTGGGAGGAATGGGAGAGATAGGGACCAGGAAAATTCCCATCCTTGCAGAAGTCCTTACTGTTTGGTCCATTCTTTTGTTACAAGTAGTGATGGCTGATTTCGAAACACTGCTTCATGAAGCTCCGAAGCTTCATGAATCTTTTGTTTCGAATCAGTGATTCAGAGCGTGTATCAAACTGCCAAAGTCACGTGATTTTAGTAAACGAGGCTTCATTAAGTCATCATTGTTTCGAAACAGTTCGAAATATCAATGGTTCACCGGTAGAGGGCGATGATAAAGTAAACCCATTAATCATGTAGATTCACTGAGAACTATTGAACAAGTGTGTATAGGGCTTTACCTGATCTCTGATCAGTTTTGTACATTTTTAGATGTTTTAATTAGACATTAGAATAATTAAAATGAGTAATGGTAGTTATTAACACCTCTTATTGGCCTGTTTAGCTTGAGCCATGGAACAAAGAAAACAAGCCCTGTAAATTAATAAAAGAACACATATTATACAAACACTCTATATTTAATCTTATTAGATGATTAGTTAATTGCAGTTGATAGATTTTACTTTCAATAAAACATTTGCAATACAGCATGTTTGGCCTGAGTTTTGTTGCATTTACACTGTTCTGACCACTAGGGGTCACCGTGGAGACGGGTGTCAGATTGTTTCGAAGCCTCGACACATCACGGCACATTTGCTTCAACTGCTTCAGTGTTTCATGAAGCCTCGATCTGCCCATCACTAGTTACAAGTTGGTATGGTGCAGCAGGGATGAGTCAGAATCGGACTTCCAATAATTGATGGGTTTATTTAACAAGGTATACGAACAGCAATCAAACACTAGAAACACACAATACCAAACATAACAACAAGAACGGACAAGGAGTGCAGGAAGTGAGTCCAATATAAAGGGAGTGCTAACGAAGAAGACCACGTGCAGGGAATCCAGGGAGAGTGGTAGAGATGATGAGTGAAGTGAGAACAGGTGTGGAACAGGGAGGATCATGGAAAACGGAGTCCGGGACAGGCGTGAACGGTAATATAGAGCACATCACAGTACAGAAACTGCCCTTACAAAAATAATTAATGACCTCAGAATAAACTATGATAAAAATCTCAATTTTAGTTTTTCTAGACTTAAGTGCAGTGTTTGATACAATCGATCATGACATTTTAATCAATCGTTAAGAAAAACTAGTAGGTCTGTCTGATTCTGTATTAAATTGTTTTAAAACGTATATTAAAAGGGATACATTTTTATGTCAAAATTGGAGAGCATTTATCTGAGAAACATGAAACTCACTTTGGAGTTCCGCAAGGAAGCTGCCTTGGTCCTTTGTTGTTCTCATTGTACATGCTGCACTTGGTGACATTATTAGAGAACATAATGTATGTTTCCATAGTTACGCTAATGACACTCAACTGTACATTTCTGTGGAGCCAAATGACACTGAGGCTATTAATTCGATTACTACCTGCCTTATGGCAGTAAATAATTGGATGTGTACCAATTTTCTAAAATTAAATGAGGATAAAACCGATATGTGACCAGTCACGGAAAGTAGGGACACAAGTCGGTCCTGAAAGTGTAGTCTCCAAGCTTTCCAACGATAATATTTGGAGAAGTTGTGGCCATTTGAATGTAGGCACTCAAAAAAGCTCTAAAGAGAGAAAAACACCTCTAAAGTTTCTGCAGTTCTCACCTGTTCTCACCTGCTGGGAGTTACAATAGGGCTCATTTACATAAGCCATACCCCCTGTAAAGCTCCCCTCTGTAAAGCTGCATGGACCGCATACTATTTATAATAAAGGATAATGTGCATTGTAAATGTCAATAATTTATCTTTTTTGACTTTTATAAAAATTATTTAGAGGCTGAAAATGATTTAGAGATAACATGTTGCAAGACACTCCTTTAAAATCTGGCCATCATTTTTAATGTTATTATTTTAATGTTTATGTAAAGAAAAAGTACATATTGATGCTAATTTTATTTGTTATTTGCTGGTTTTCTACATAAAACTTGGTGAATTGATTTCATTGTGTAGCATTAGGACTTTTTGAACAGGATTCTGTGATAACGGTGATCATTTTGGTCACTATAATCATGAAATGAAATTCTCATCTGAGAAGACAAAAGAATCACATAATAATGACCTGAAATGACTTGCATAATAATGAGGCCTTTCAGTCAGGTAGGCTGTGAAAAAACCCTCTGTGATGGTGTATATCAAACATACAGAAAAAACTGCAATACTGTGAAATATTATTACAATTTAAAATAATGGTATTATATACTTTAAAATATAATGTATTTCTGTGATGCAAAGTGTCTGAACAATGTTGCTCTATGGCATTTCATATAGGCTTTTAACTTAAAAGCATGCACATTTGGAGAAATATTGATGGATTCTCATATGTTTATGTCAATTTTCTATACGGAGAAGTAATATTTATTGTCATCACTATGAGCGCTGGTGTTTTCAATTCATACTTGCAGCCGGAGGGCGCTCTGTACACCTTTAGTCCACAAATGCCTGCTAAAGAAGAATAGGCAATCCAGGAACTAACTGAACTAACAGAGGCCAGGGATCGCTAACTATGGCTATTCAAAACACTTTTCAAGACAATAAATACATGATTGAGACGATGTATGCATGTATTGACTGAATTTGCGTCTGAATAGCACTCGCTCCAAGGGCGTGGCCGCATTAGCGGATAATGAGCTGAATCATGGACTTCTGACATGGCTCTCTTTTCATACAGATTACATAAACACAGAATTTTTGTTTTCGATTTGACTTACACGATTTAAAACCTGACATTTCAACGTTTCTTTAGACATAAGTGTAATTTTTTGTGATTAGTATTCACTAAGTTACAGTTCATTTTCTGAGAACTATCTGATTGGAGTTCGTTCATAGGGAGACGAGAGATCACACATCATGTTAGTTTTCTTTATTTTTCAAAAAGCACAACATTTTGTTTTTACTCTGAGTTTACACAAATGAAAGAAGACATTCTATAGTTTCAATTGATATATTACTTATGTCTCTATGACAAAAAATGACGGAGTATTTTAAGTCTGTTTTGCTGCAATGTGAAAAAAATCCTGCAAAACGCGCCGGCGCGTTACCCGACTCCAGAGAGATAATGTCTTATTATGCCGCTTTCATCGTCGCTCAGATCGTCTTCAGAATCAGTGAGCGCTTGTTCATAAACATTCTTGGTGTAACGGCCACGGTTCTTCATTGAATTTTGATATCAGCTAGAGCCGGCCTGAGCGCTGCATAAATAAGTAGCCATGCTTCCCTTGGAGGGCAGGGGCAATAACAAAAGAAACAAAAGCCGGCTTACCCAGTATGGAAATACAAACAGACAATGACACGCCCCTACTGCTTGCTAGAATCTCCGAAAAACAAGCCGATTTCAACCTCAAAATGTACGCTTTTAAATATACCAATACTGCTATCTCAAACATCTAATTTTGCTCGCGAGTTGTGCTGCCGACTTGTGTCACTGGTTTCCGTGACGGGTCACATATTTAGTTATATATTAGTTTGAGTTGGCAGCTTTGCTTACCCGGGCTGCTGTGAGCATTGGGCTTGAGTGCCATTCTTCCTGGAACTACATGGAACTACAAAGACATGGAAAGTTTACCTCTTCTCTGACAATGAGGGCTTACACTAATTCTGGCCAGCCCACCTCCACCCTCCATACTATGGCTATCCTGCAAGTATATCAACCCAAAGTGTTGAAAGATCTGAACAAGGCTAGTCCCGACTCAAAGTTGCTGTAGGAGCTGCGTTCTGCAACCGACTATGCTCTCCGAGCTATGGCTTGGGTTACGGCTCAGGCCCTGGGTCAGGTAATGTCCACCTTGGTTGTCCAGGAGCGCCACATGTGGCTCAACCTTGTGGAGATGAAGGACGTTGAGAAGGCCAGTCTCCCAAGGTGGCCTCTTGGGCGCCCACTTGGAGTGACAGCTCACTCCACTCATGGTGTAGCTGTCACTTCGGCTCTGGAACACGGTGCTTTGCTAGCAGACATGTGTGCTAAGCTACACCCAACAGCTTTACGAGATTCTATAATCTCCCAATGTAGCCAGTTTTGTCTCGGAGTTTCAGTGATATCAGGTAAATCTCGACAAACTGGCTGGGTGTAGTGCTTGCATTACTGCCTTTCCCCTCTCCGAGGAGATAACGTGCTCTTAGGTCTAGTTCAGTTCCCCCAGGAATGGTGAACAATAGGCCATCATTCTAGCACCCTTGCGGTAGATGAGTTTGGGGGAGGAACTCACTTCCAGGCCCATTACTCATAAACTGCCCCTTTTCAGGTGAGCCCTTGTAATCTGGCTGGTGCTCCGTATGTAGTGGTTGCCCTGATGGTCACCCCATGTATTTTCCATTGTTCAGTTTCACTGTTAGCAAACCCAGTGTTTTCCCTTCCACAGAGCTATCTTTGCCCCCAGTCACTGTGGGATAGGTAGCCTCCGCCCTTGTTGGAGCTCACCACAGAAACTTCCCTATGTAGTACTCCCCACCGGTCCTTAGGATGTATTTTCCACATGGGTATACCTCACCTTTGGGTAGGATGTGGTCTCTATAGCATTCCTGTCCCTCTGGGAAAGAGAATGCTTAAGCTTATTGCCTTAAAAAAATCAGAAGAGGCCCTACAGATGCAAGTGACCTCTTGTGAGGTGGGTTACACTCCTTGCAGGAGACCTGAGGTCATTTACCATGGCAGTAGGAAGGTAATGAGTAAGCATTGCTGCATTTGTCGTTGGCATGCTTAGACCTGCCCACATTTGCATTTCACACATTTGTGACATGGTACAGTTGTTGTGGTGTTTAGTATGGGGACCCCATATGAATATGAATACAATACCATCAACCTATCAATTAAATATATCTAGTAATATAACCTTATCTGTCTGAGTATTTACTTCCTGTGTTTTCAGTTCTGTTTGTTGTTTTCATTAACGCATGGTCTAGTTTGGTTATGATTATTTTTCTTTTAATCAAATCATTTTCTGAGTTCTTCATCATCGTCTGTCTTCTACCTACACCATGCTTAACCTTTGTGACAGAACAACCAACCTAAAAGAAAAGAAAGCATGGACTCACCCGCTTTTTGCCTTCTCCTGCTACCAGAAAGCCATAAAGTGCAAGGATGTTTGGGCATCCTACAGCATGGCAGCCTTTCTCTCCTCACCACACCATCACCCAGCCAGCCATCACTCCCTACGATGACCACTGATCTAGAGTCAGTGCCCAACGGAGATGGGGAGCTTCCGCCTGCCAGATCCTGAACAGAGGACAGTGCTGACCTTCACCCTGAAGCCTAAGCCCCAAGGCAAGTCTGACCGGGTGTGCGAGCCGGCTACATCCGTGACTGTGGGAGTGTTAGTGGACCTGGACACTGAGAAGAACTTAATCAACTGGGAATCAGAGGTAATTCTTCCCACCCTGNACCCACAAACTTTCTCTGCATCTGGTTCCTTCCTGCACTGTCTTTATCATCGTCACTGATCTCACCCAGTTCCGATTCTTCATCGTCACTAGTCCTGTCCATTTCAGAGTCTTC
Source organism: Anabarilius grahami (assembly GCA_003731715.1). NCBI lineage: Eukaryota > Metazoa > Chordata > Actinopteri > Cypriniformes > Xenocyprididae > Anabarilius > Anabarilius grahami. The sequence continues at coordinate 5,425,743 of RJVU01017312.1, forward strand.
GTCACCACCAGCCCCAGCCATCTCTGAGTGTTTGTTGTCACCACCCGCCCTATCCTTCACCAAACCAGCTTCCTTTCCTAGTCCTCTCCTGCACTCTCCACCAGAGCCAGCCATTCCCACGGCTTCACCTCCGCTGGCACCCTTCAGTCCCACAGGTCCACCATCAACCTGGCCAAGCAACCCTGATCTGCTGTGGGGGGTTTAATAGAGCTTGAACAGCTCTTTCTGGTTTGCTTGTCAAACTCAGTTCCTTGAGGGCCACTGTCCTGCAGAGTTTAGAACCAGCTTATCGAGTTCCTCAGGATGACTAGAAACTTCCAGGCAGGGGTTTTGGAGCTGACTGGAGCTACAGTCTGCAGGACATTGGTCCTCTACCAGCAGAGGGTGCAGCTCTCTACTGTTTACTGTAGTGTTGTACTGTAACAATTTGTATGAATCTGCTTCGATCAACACATGTAGCCTTGTTTACATAAGATTTGCCTTAGTCCTAAACCAGTTCACAGGCAAGGCTCGTGTAGGGATATATTATTATGGAATTGTCTGTTGAAGTGCTTTTTGAATTAGGCATTATTACAAATTGAATATGCACAAAACTATACATGTAAATATTTATTCGTATTATGATTTAATGACAAAATTAGGGAGGAGCAACATTCAAATAATCTGACTAATCACCACAACATTTCAGCCAGTTGTTAGCAATCAGTAATCAACATATCTACCCAATCAGCATGAGAGAAAGCATATATATAGACACCCATATAGACACTCACCCATATTCCTCNTCTGTAAGAAATAAAATCTTTTCTTTTTGGATTCTCTCTGGTAGTGAGACTCATTTCTTCCTCTTCCTGTTGCGGCCGACCCCTAGACGGTCGTAACACATCCCTCCACCACCCCGTCTCCTCACACTTGCCTGGTTACTTTCCTAACTAGAATACAGGGGGAATACTCTGGGCCAAATACAGAGTTCGGAGCCCTCTCTTCGGACAGCACGCCAAATAACCATACTATTACGCATACTATTTACTATCTGATTTGTGAATTCTTATTAAAGAAGTGAATGACACTCAAAACCTGCGCAAGGGGTTTGTGCTATTTTAGAATCAGAATACGAAGCAGTCACATAGTTGTGTGCGAAAACGAAGCTTCAGATATCACAGATCACATAGTTATGGCAAAACGAATTAAGCTCCTGTACAGTGCTTAACTCTGAGATGTTTCATTTTTTAGATACAAGCTTTGAAGCCTCAGTGCTGAACATCACATCACTACCTTGTGATACTTCAAGCAATCTCCTCGTAAATCCTTTCCTACACTCTCCTCCCAGTCTCCACCAGTAAGGAGTGTTCTCTGTCCATCTTCTGATCCATCTTCATGATCTGCTCTTCACCCTGGTAATACAATAAAGACTGCCCCTAATAGTCGACTAATCGTTAGTTGACTAGAAGAGGTTTAGTCAACCAAAAATGTATTAGTCGGTTAGTCACAGAAAAAAAAAAAAAAAAAAGGAAAAACCTTGAGGCAAAGTCACTCAGACCGCGAGGGACAGATTGTTAACGGCGAGTCCTTGTGGTAATTACAGTATGTTGGGTGCGAAATCCAAACGTTGGCCTATCATCCATCAACCTCAAATATGGGTTATCATTTGAAACATGCAAGTAGTAGCAACTTTACATGGCTGCTTACTCTAACGTTAACTTAGATAAAGGTGCACTATTATTAGGTTCATATCCAAATGTTTGTGCAGAGTGTGGAAGCTGAAGTGTAGCCCGCTTACTGCATGACATGGCGGGATCACTTGCAGTTTTTCCTGATAACAGTGGAAACAACTTAAAATACTCCATCATATTTGATCATACAGATAAGAGTATCATCATTTGAGACTGTAAAGCGTTAGTTTACACACACAAAAAAAATAAAAGTAACAATAACAAGAAAACAATGTGCCTCTGTAAAATAAAGAAAACAAACAGGATGCGCTTTCTGCTGTCTCAGTCTCCCTGAACTGGAGCACATCACAAAAATTAACCGAAACTCAATGTACAGGCTTCTTGCTTCACAGACATGAGAAATATATCAATAGAAAGCATGAAATGTCTACTTTTAAATGAACCAATGAAAAGAAATACTCTCTCCTTATGTAATCCGTATAAAAATTGCATTTCTCTCTACGCACGTTCACTATACTACTGCGGAGATGGTGAGGCAGCATCATCAACTTCATCTTTGCAGCTGACATTGACTCAGAAAACACTAGTTTATTAATAAATAATTCAAATGTCTCCTTGCTATGTTTTTCCCAACATTCATATTCATTATATTTGTTGGTGCTTTGTGGCAAGCTTTATACATGCACTTATAGTCTATTATGCCTATATATATATACAGTATTTTAAAGGCTCATTATGGTTTAGCAGAGATGGAAACTCGAGTCTGCGACTTGGATTCGAGTCGCACTGAAGTCGCAAAAATAAATGACTTGCGACATGACTTGGACTCGTGAACTACTAACCCGAGACCTGACTCGAGACTTGACTTGGACTTGAAGACAGAGACTTGTGAAAAATACAAGTCTTTTGGCGTGACATTCCCGATTACGTTCTCTATTTACTACCCCACATGATGGCACAAAACACCACATTTTACAATCTATTCATTCCCAAACATGTGCTGCAGCAGCGAATATCACAAATCATCTCTAAACACACCAAACCATCAAGCGCGTGAAGCATCTGAAGGCAAGCAAATTCATCACCCAGACCTTTCTCGTTTGGCTCTCAAAGAAGGCGGTCGCATTTTTTCTCCCTCTCCTCCCCCTTACCTTCCCTGCTTTGCTCTTGTCTCGTCTATTGTCTTACTCTGAGAGACTCTCTCTGCACTGCTCTCCAAACATCTAAAAATCATGGATTTGATCAACTGGTCTCTCAACGCAATTGATACCATCTTCTCGATGAGAAGCTTGGGTTCGGGGGAACCTGACTGCCCTGCCGGAACGTTCGCAGCTGGCTACACGATGGACGCGTGGGAGAGGTGGCGGGTCGTGTGTCTGGCGGCCCTTTCCGTGGAGGACATCGAAGATATCTACCTATTCGGACCCATGATAACAGGTCTTCTGCTGATTGGATTAGCCTTTGCCCTGGTTTATCGAGATAATCGGAAAATGGTAACAGCTGTTCAAAACCTCACTAGGCTGCCCGTCATGATTGAACAAGCAGTGGGCAGAGCGGTCAGCACTGGGACTGGGACTATTAACCGCAATATGGATAACATCATGGAGAAGCTCACGGCTTTGCAAAGGCAAATTGACCGATTCGGAGACCAGAATGGACTAAGAGAGTAGCTGTGCAAATTGGAATGCGGCTATTCGCCCCAAGACCAAACAATCCCAATCTTATCTGCTTTCGGCTCCCATCAACCAGCACTGGCCTCAGCCAAGGCCGCTGTTGGAACAACAACTCCCCCGGAAGAGCACTGCAGTGAGACGCTCTTGTGTTCCTTCCCCCAATCCCACAGACACCTGCTGATTGTTGACTTTGTCTGGGACCTGATCAAGGTTGTCTCCATGGCAACTTGCTGTGTATCGCTCTAACAATCCTGCGGACTGAGGCACCTAGATTTGATGCCAGGAGTAGCGACTCTACAGGCCTACACAGACAAGAACTTTTACATACACGCACACATACTCACATATATATTGATATGCATTCACCAACCCAACCCCTAATCCCTCGCCTTCGCCGCTTTGTACCGCCAGTCTGGCAAATGGGTCTGTTGACCAGCGCTTTTTAGCTGCAGGACCGGATGGCTGTTTGCCTGTGCTGGATTATCTCCATTCCCCCACTCCCCCCTACCCTGTTGCAAGTCATGTATTATGTTGTATTGATTATGTGCTTATGTTGCTGAGGTGTTTTTTTCCTGTTCCCACACTGTACTCCCCACAGGAGTATAGTCTGGGCTGGTATTTTTTTCTCCTCCCCTTCCTCATGTTATGCTGTATTTCTTCCAAATTCTCTGTCTTCCTGTTCTGTCTACCCCCTTGTCATATTGTATGTATGNCTGGGACTATTAACCGCAATATGGATAACATCATGGAGAAGCTCACGGCTTTGCAAAGGCAAATTGACCGATTCGGAGACCAGAATGGACTAAGAGTAGCTGTGCAAATTGGAATGCGGCTATTCACCCCAAGACCAAACAATCCCAATCTTATCTGCTTTCGGCTCCCATCAACCAGCACTGGCCTCAGCCAAGGCCGCTGTTGGAACAACAACTCCCCCGGAAGAGCACTGCAGTGAGACGCTCTTGTGTTCCTTCCCCCAATCCCACAGACACCTGCTGATTGTTGACTATGTCTTGGACCTGATCAAGGTTGTCTCCATGGCAACTTGCTGTGTATCGCTCTAACAATCCTGCGGACTGAGGCACCTAGATTTGATGCCAGGAGTAGCGACTCTACAGGCCTACACAGACAAGAACTTTTACATACACGCACACATACTCACATATATATTGATATGCATTCACCAACCCAACCCCTAATCCCTCGCCTTCGCCGCTTTGTACCGCCAGTCTGGCAAATGGGTCTGTTGACCAGCGCTTTTTAGCTGCAGGACCGGATGGCTGTTTGCCTGTGCTGGATTATCTCCATTCCCCCACTCCCCCCTACCCTGTTGCAAGTCGTGTATTATGTTGTATTGATTATGTGCTTATGTTGCTGAGGTGTTTTTTTCCTGTACCCACACTGTACTCCCCACAGGAGTATAGTCTGGGCTGGTATTTTTTTTCTCCTCCCCTTCCTCATGTTATGCTGTATTTCTTCCAAATTCTCTGTCTTCCTGTTCTGTCTACCCCCTTGTCATATTGTATGTATGTATGAACAGGTTGATGGCTCTCATTTCACTGCTGGTTATATATTATATAATTGTGCATGTGACAAATAAATAAATCAAATCAAAATCAAAATCACCCATTAGAAAACTTTGCAACAAATGATAACAATATAGCCAAGCCTTACCTTGCGATAAACTTTATTTCATTTGAAAAGCAATCAATTAATCCGAAGGGAAGCTGCAGAGGCTTGCTTGTGGTCCATTTTCAAGAAGTACATGTCCTTTTTTTTTTTTTTTTGCCCAAGTATTTGATAATGCATATAATATCCATATTTACCATGTTAAATTGTATTTGGATTGCACGAGCACTTCCATGCGCATTTTATGACCCTGTCTGTCTGACTAATTCCCACAGATCGGTTTGTTAAGTCGCAGGGCATTATTATATCGCCTTGTCACAAACGAGACACACAGATGGAAATGTTGTTCGTTGTGTTGTTTACTTTAACGCTTGTCTCTACAGGTTTTGTTACCGCCGGTGCTCACTGAAAGACTACATTTTCCAGCATTGCTTGAGATCTACAGCAAACTACGGCAACTCATATAGCTCAAAATACACAGCACTTTTTTCCTTTTGGTGGTTATAAATAGTATAATTTTGTATAAAGTTATAAAAATGATTTAAGTAGTATTTTGTGTGCATTATGAGACAATTTTAAAGTAAAAGTAATCTGTTTTGATATTTAAATACACTGTTAATTACAACAACAACTAGCTGGAAAAAAAAAAAATAGAACAAAGACTTAACTTAAGACTTGACATGGACCTCAAAGACTCGAGACTTGACTTGTTCCTTAAAGATTTGAGACTTGGACTTCAAAGACTCGAGACTTGACTTGACCCTCCCGGAAGGTTTGACCTTGTGCCAGAAAGAGTCCAACCAGGGAGTGGGCGGGCAGCCTGGAGGTCGTGGGCAGGTGCAGACAGGTAGGATGCCTCCAGGGTGGTACCGGCCATGCAGGTGACCAGGGCGGAGCTGGCAGTTCTGGCAGTTCAGGGCGCCATGGCAGTGCAGCCTCCGTGGCCTTGGCCACTACGGCTACGGGTACATGGGCACTATATAAATAGAAAAAAACATTTTAATAGAGAATAAAATTAATCGACTCGACTAGAGAGAAATAACAAGTAGGTCCGCTACAAATTGTATCCTCATCCAGACCCATACGAAAACACACAATGAGAGAGGCATCAGGCCAGCTCACCAGATGGGAGAGCTTGAGAAACTCCTCCACATACCACTCAGTCCTCAGCCAGGATCATCTCGTGGTTGGTTCTTCTTCAGTTCATGTTGGTAGACAAAGCGCACGACGAAGGAGAATCCAATAAACAGACTTTAATGAAAATGATCAGGAGTACAGGAGTAAACCAACCATAAACACAAACGAAAACCGACAAAGACTAAAGCCGCACACACTTAACGATTGTAAGCCCGATTATGAATGTAAATTGATACTTATGACTGATCGCGCTCAAACTCTTCCAGTCGCGTTCAGTCTGCGATTACAATCGGTGTTCAAATTCCATGTGTAAATATTTAAATCTGCTTCAGTCGCAGGAAACAATCGGTATGTGTGTTCAGTTCAGTCTTAGAATGTTTCAGCTAATCGTTAGGTGTGTCCCCGGCTTAAGGGAAAACACAGGATATATATACACAGCAAACAAAGGGAGAAACTAACAAGACACACCTGAAACGAGGACACTAATCAAATTAGAAACCATGACAACTAAATAATGGCAGGAAAACTAAACAAAGGAGGACATGTGACTAACAGAACATAGTGCAAAACAGACAGACATGTGATAGTACATGTGGGCTTGCAAAAATAAAGGCCTCAGATCTGTGCATGTGTGGATACATGCATATTTGTGCATCCGCGCACATACACACACGTTCATGTACACAAAAGCCCTATTCGGACGGGACTAGTTTTCCAAACGACGTTTTAGTAACAATTCTTATCAACCTACGTCTGTGATTTTATGTACGGATTCGGACGGGACTAACATCTCCGTGTTTATTACCGAGGTAGGAGTGTCTGTGTTTTACATGTGGGCATTTCAGAAGATAACGTGTTCATTTATCATCATGATTTAATAGAACTGGGTTCTTATAATAAACCCACTGGAATAAAAAGTTTTAATTTATATAATTTTCACGTTATGTAATTAGTGCAGAAATGAAAGTACTCTTACCTGAAACTGATATTACAGTAGCCAGTCTTAACAGTTTACGTGATTTGGCTCTTCTTGTTGATTTATTTTTTTTATTTCTTCGCAGTGTACCAAACACATCTACATCCATTATCGGTGCGCAAAAAGCAGAAACTTGAATACCGGCGCGATAGCGAGAGATTGTACGGTAGTTCAGGTTGACCAAAACACACAAGAAAAAGCGTTTTGGAAAAAACATTTTCGGAAATCACAGACATTCGCATTCGGACGGGATTCTCTGAGGACCGCCGAGTTTGACGAAAAACAGTAGGTCATTTGCTCTGGAATTTTTACAGAGGTCGTGTGAGAAAAAGACAGACATGGCAGATTCGGACGGGATTAAAATCTCAAAGTACGTCTGTGAAACAGAAATTTCTCTAACGTCCCCCTGTGAAACTAGTCCCGTCCGAATAGGGCTATATAGGCTGTTTTTTGCACAGAGATTAACTTTATCCTCAGAACAGTGAGGCTCAGATCAATAAGGCCTATGATCAATTAGTTTAAAAAAATATTTAAAATTTAAAGAAAACGAGTTGACAAAAAGATTGAATCCAGTATTTGGTGATAAGGTAACATAACGAGAGATTTATATGCAATTATTTGCAGGCCGGTCATTTTTGACCAGGAACACCACAAGTGTAATAGGGTTTTTAACACAGCACAAGGGTTAAGTAATTAAATATAAATGTGCGATTAGTCAACTAATGGCTTAATAATCAACTAGAAAATGTTTGATCTTGATGAACATTTTGTCATTATTTGCTAAATCCAGCAAAGTAAACCATCAGATTGAATGGTGATTCTCACAAAACTGTATTTTCTACAAGTTTTTTTCAAGGTAAATTTAGATGTCCAAGTTGCGATACACAACAGAACCACATGGAGATTCCATAAAAAACCCTATCCAACAGCCTTGACCTGACTACATTATATGCCTACTACAGTACATGGATCAATTCCGAATGACTAAACACAGCAACATTACACATGACAAATCAAAACATTATCCTGAATGTGTGTGGAAACAACATAAATGTTGTGAAAAGTGTAATTTCACATAATACAATGTAAAATTAATGTGTCAAGATTGCACACGATTGTTTGTGCAATAATATAATGTTCTTATGTCTGCTTACTGTATATGACTCCTGTACGTCACAACATTCGTCTTTACTTAGATTGCAATCTTCATTCATCAAAACTTTACTAGTGAGTGTTGTGATGTTTTGACATTTTATTCAGTCTTTATTTCAAGAAGCATTGCGTGAGGGATTACACTCTTCAGAAATCACAGAATATGACAGAGCTAGTGTTTTAAAGCTTAACACACGCTGGAATGAATAATTCACTGAAACGTAACATAAGTCTCTATTCTCTCTGCCATCTCTTATGTATCTTATGTAATCAGCCTGATTTTCTTTACATTACTGATGTTTTTGACTGATTGTTTGAATGAATTTGCTTGCTGGATCATTGGACTGAAAACTTTCCTGGAGTTTAGCAGCTTAAATGATCTGCAGCGCAAAAGTTTACAGATTTACTAAACTCCTTTGGGGTCAAACAAAACGTCACTGGACCCACTCACCGTTTCATACGCTAGATTTAATTATATCACGTGGAATCAATCCTACTGATATAGAAATTCTACTGCAAAGTGATGATGTCACTGATACTGCATACTGATGATATTTGCCATATTGCACCGCGTTATCTACTAGGTAGAACAATTCTCCGGACAACTATAGATTAATTCACACATAACCCTGCCTGATCTGTCTCAGCTGCTCGTTGTACCTAAACACAAATTAATTTAAGGGAATAACTAGCAGTATGTGCACCATTTTTTCTAGTACATTAGATACTGTTGCACCCATGCGATTAAAAAAGGTTAGAGAGAAAAATACTGTAACATGGTACAACAGTATTACTCACGCTATCCAAAGAGAAACACGTAATCTAGAATGGAGAAATGGAGACAAACTTGTTAAGAGGTCTTCAGAATCGCGTGAAAAAGACAGCTCGTCCCATTATAGAAAGACTCTAAAAGAAGCCAGGGCCGAGCATCTCTGCAAACTCAAAGAAAATAATCAAAACAATTCAAGGTTCTTGTTTAGTACAGTGGCTAGACATCTCCAGAACAAAACATTTCATTACAGTTTAGTAGCGATGACTTTACTTTACTGAGAAAATTGAAAGCATCAGAAATACAATTGTAAATGTACAACCTTTGACAGTGTTCAAGATTCAGCCTCAATTATCGCCCCTCAATAACAGTTGCAGTGCTTTACAACTATAGGACAGGAAGAGCTAAATAAACCAACAACAAGTTTATTATTATCTCAATATTATCAACTTGTCTTTATCTCTAGGTCATGTCCCAAGACCGTTCAAGCTAGCAGTTATTTAGCCCCTCATTAAGAAACCACAATTAGATCCAAATGTATTAGCAAATTACAGACCCATTTCAAATCTTCCATTTATGTCTAAAATACTAGAAAAAGTGGTGTCTGTCCAATTGTGCTCCTTCTTGCAAAAAATGCTATCTATTAAAAATTTCAGTCAGGATTCAGGCCTCATCATAGCACAGAAACTGCACTTGTTAAAATGACAAAACTACTAACTAACTTCTAGCTTCTGACAAAGGCTGTATCTCAATACTAGTGTTACTTGATCTTAGTGCTGCGTTTGACACTATAGATCATAAAATACTCCTAGATCGACTACAAAATTATACTGGTATACAAGGCCAGGCATTACGGTGGTTTAGGTCATACCTATCAGACCGTCACAATTTTGTCTATTTAAATGGGGAAAAATCTAAGATAGCGATAGTAAATTATGAAGTGCCGCAAGGATCTGTGTTAGGCCCTCTGCTATTTTCAGTATATATTCTGCCACTTGGTGATATTTTAAGAAAACATGGAATTAGTTTCCACTGCTATGCCAATGATACTCAGTTATATATTTCATCACGACCAGATGAAATCTCCAAATTATCCAATCTGACAGAGTGTGTTAAAGAAGTAAAACGTTGGATGACTAGTAATTTTCTTCTATTAAATTCAGATAAGACTGAAGTATTACTTATTGGACCAAAGGCCTGTACACAGAATATCTCAGACTACAATCCGCATTAAGAAGGATGTACTGTTACTCCATCCTCGATAGTTAAAGACCTGGGTGTTATATTAGACAGCAACTTGTCCTTTGAAAATCATATTTCATATGTTACAAAAACAGCCTCCTTCCACCTCAGAAACATTGCTAAGATACGGAATATGTTATCTATTTCTGAAGCAGAAAAATTAGTTCATGCATTCATGACGTCTAGACTAGATTACTGTAATGCATTACTAGTTGGTTGTCCTGCTTCCTTAATAAACAAGCTACAATTAGTCCAAAATGCAGGTGCTAGAGTTCTTACCAGGTCAAGAAAATATGATCACATAACACCAATTTTATCATCTCTACACTGGTTACCTATTAAGTTCTGTATCGATTATAAAGTATTGCTACTGATTTATAAGGCTCTAAATGGTTTAGCTCCTGTGTACTTAACTGATCTTCTATTGCCCTACAATCCTTCACGCTCTTTAAGATCACAAAACTCTGGACTTCTGGTTGTACCTAGGGTATCTAAGTCCACTAAAGGAGGGAAAGCATTTTCACATTTGGCTCCTAAACTCTGGAATAGCTTTCCTGATAATGTTTGGGGCTCAGACTCGCTCACCCAGTTTAAATCTAGATTAAAGACGCATCTCTTTAGCCAACCGTTCACATAATGCATATCAGATCAATTGCACATGACTATCTTTGCTTAATGTTATGAACAGCAGCTACACTAATTATTCACCATTTGCTTTTCTGTTTTATCTCGGGACGCCCTTCAGTTTGGATCCAGAATCTTATGAAGACCTCAGATGACCAACACCTTTGAAGAGACGGTGCCAACTCCTGCGAGGACTTCAGATGACGCAAAATCTGGATCAAGATGCACATTCCCAAATTTCTATATATATTATTATTGTTAATATATAATTGATTATTTCCAGGAGCTCATTGCTTCTACCTTCAATTAAACTGCTAAGAGTGATTGTAAATTAACTGCCTAAATGATTAAATTATTAGCTAACTGCATTCTCTAAATTGTAATGTTGACATGCATTCTCTGTAAAGCTGCTTTGAAATGATATGTATCATAAAAAAGCGCTATACAAATAAATGTGAAATGAATTGAATTGAAAAAGAATTGAATTGAATTGAATTGAATCTGAACTTTTACCATGGTGGAACGAGTTAATGAGCGCAGAGAAATAATTTGAAAATACGTGAAAAAGTGAAAATACGGCACCAGACAACATAAAAAAATTTAAATACTAAATTAATAATTGATTACTTATTTATCAATAACCATGCATTTTTTAAAGTTTTTAAATGTATCAAGGGTTTCTGATAAAGTAAAAAAAAAAAAGTATTGAATTCTCACACTGATCTGATTGGAATACATTGGAATACATCACATTCGGTCAGCGTGTCGCATACAATGTAGTCGCTCAAGTTCTAATGTTTTAATACTTCCAAAGCTCGAATCGGATCCGAAAATTCCTCATCCACAGATGGTCAGCACCCAACGTAGCCCCCAGGTGACTCTCCACAGCAAATTAATGACTTTCGGTCCATCGGCTGTCATTTGTCATGTGCAGTGGAAAGGCGGCTTAACTGCGTGATATTACGTTAAAGGTGCGGTATGCAATCTCCCAGAATTGATGTTGAACATTGTTGATATTTGAAATCAACCCAAACAAACACACCCCTCTCTTCATTGCTCCGCCTCCAAATTTCACAAACTTATGTTACCATTCGGTCCTAAACGCCCCATTCCGAGCTTGTCTTGAACCCCGAATGCCAGCATGCAAGGCTGGCACACTAACAAGGACACTCTACACCGCTTTCTCTAGAGTCAGTCGACAATGCACCTCTTGAGATCGGGGAGTGAGGTTTACCTGCACAATGCAAAAGTGATGATGATGATGAATGACAAAGAAGGACAAAAAATGATCATACAGTACACAAGAGTAAATACGAACAAGAGTTGGTTGTTAGTTGCCAGCAGCATACCAGAGGCCATTCTTCTTTTACAGAAGAATAAAAAACAAAGAAAGACTTGGGAGGCAAGGAAACATTTTAATAAGATTTATTTAACAGTTTGTATGCAAATATCGAATAGATGGAATGATAAAGTTCTTTGTTGTAGGCCCCGTCCATAGTACAATCCGGAGGGTAACAGACATTTGCAGATCCTGCCTTAAGATGAAGACAGGGGCGGAGCCTACCCCAAAAGAACTGAGAATGGAAAGAAAATACGCACCAGTTGGATGATTCTTTGGATGACGTTCCTAAAATATTTAACCAAAAGAAAGAGGTAAGGAATTACACAGATACTGATATAAATGTTAAAATCATCAACAGAAAGAATTGTTATGCCATAGCTTAAAGTATGTGAAGAATGCCACGTAGGCCATAACATTGCCACGTTAGGCCAAGCATGAAAGCCGTGTAGGCTGTAAGACTGCCACATGGTGGTGGATGAGGAGAGACCCCTGATATGATTGTAAAGCGCTTTGGGTGTACAGTAGTACATATGAAAGCGCTATATAAAATGCCTCATTCATTCATTCATTCATAAGGTATAGAGGACCATGGAAGAGGCCCCGAAGAGGCCATGGAAGAGGCCCCAATTGGCCAGCGAGCGAGCCATAGTAAGGAGAAGACAGAGTGGATGAATGAAAAGCAAGCCTAATAGCTTTAAAAAAAATAGGTATAGGAACTCCCACAATTACCAGGAGTTTCTGGGGGCAGTCGTGGCCTAATGGATAGAGAGTCGGACTTGTAACCCAAAGGTCAAAACTTTTGAATTCAAATATCAAGGTAAATTGTACGTGTTCCGGGAAAGATGCAAGTATCTTCTGTTGCTTCCGAACGGAAGTACTAAATGAAAAACAATGAAATTTAAACAAAATAAGAAAAATTGTGACATCTTCATCCTGTTCAAAAGTTTTCACCCCCCGGCTCTTAATGCATCGTGTTTCCTTCTGGAGCATCAGTGAATGTTTGAACCTTTTTTAATAGTTGTGTTTGAGTCCCTCAGTTGTCCTCAGTGTGAAAAGACGGATCTCAAAATCATACAGCCACTGCTGTAAAGGGTTCAAATATGCAAAAATGCTTGAAAACTGAAGAATTTTTGGGACCTGGAGGATTTTCCTGAAGAACAGAGTTCAGTTTAACTGCACAGAACAAACAAGGGACTCATGAACAACCATCACAAAACAAAAAAACAGTCGTGGATCATCCAGGTAACCACACACAGTATTAAGAATCAAGGGTTCACATACTTATGAATGGGGTTATTTTAATAAATTCAGCTATTGTTTTGTCTTGTGAACTAAATGTAAACATATTTTATGTAAAATATCTTACTCAGGACAGTACTAAATAAAAAATAACATGATCTCTCTTATTTTATTAAAATTATTCACATTTTCACAGACTCTGCAAGTGGTTCACATACTTTTTCTTGCCACTGTACCTTTGAATTTACTTGAGAGAGCTTGCTGAGCATTCCTGATGGTTTGAGCATCACATCTTATGTAGGATTCGAATGCTGAAGAAGACCATCTGCCCAGGAGCTTGATAGAGGATGATGGAATTCCTCGTTCAGCTGATGTTGTAGCTGCACCGAGACTAAATGAATGTCTGGTATACAGATGAGGTGATAGCCTACAGTTTTGTAGAACTGTCGCTTGATGGGTTCTAAACCATTCTCTTGATATGGGAGAACTGTTGGGAAGTAAGAAAAGTGCAGAGTGATTAGGGGTGCAGGGACAAACTTTGAGATAGCGAACCATAGAATTAAAGGGGCAGCAATTATTGTTAATTTTTGATATTGTGATGGTTAGACCTGACCTTAAGGAGTCAGTTATATAATGCTTTAGTAAAATTGAATAGAAATTAGGTGAAAAGTCTCAAGTAGGGTCAAATTTATTAGATTCTGTAGTCAAGTCAAGTCAAGTCACCTTTATTTATATAGCGCTTTTTACAATGCAGATTGTGTCAAAGCAGCTTTACATTGATAACTGGTACATAATTTTGGCTGCACAGCAGCTCTGTAGTGAATTAAGCTGAAGAAAGCTGCTAGAAGCACGGCTTCCAAGATAATGCTAGTGTAAGCAGAAAATGAACCATGGCGCAGGTAGTCAATCAACCTTTCTAAAATGGGGAGGCGTTGGTCAGTAACTTTAAGTGCGGCTTTCGTAAAGCCTTTAAGTAATACCGTATAAATGGAGAAATTAGAAAAAAATTGTAAAATCAGGATCGTGAAGTCTGGCATGAAACTGGATACCCGCGAGCAGTTTGCGTATAGTAGAGATTTTCAAGTTACGTGACTGGAAGTTGTGGACTGAGAAGGCGCAAACTGTAAGAACTAAAATGGGGATTAAGGAAATCATATAGGCATAACAAAACATAATAAACAAGACCAAGCAAATGTGTAAGCTTTGAGGGTTGATGTAGCTAAGCCCTTAGTGATATAATATCTAGCTGAATTTTTCAGGTTACTAAACAAAGCGTTTAATCCAAAATAATTTCTGATAGCATCGGGCAAAGTGTTTGATCCGTGTTGGCCGCTGGGCAGAGATGTCTGAAAGCCTGAAATCGAAAGCGAGAGAGTGCCTCAGCAATTTCATTAGAGTGTCCGGGAATATGAACAGCTTTAATAATAAAACTATGAATCACCGACTGCCAAATGATTCTCCTTAAAATTGACAATTTCCAGACAGGGAGATCTTCCTTTGTTTATTATAGTGACGACTGCTTCGTTGTCACAAAATATAGTGATACGTTTATGAGACCAAGCCGATCCCCAGAGAATGCTAGCTACCGCGATGGGATATCATTCATAGAGAGCGGAAGAAATGGTGCCTGAATCAAGAGTAGGGAACTGAACTGGCTATCTTTCTGCAAATCATAACCCTTGAAAAAATCCCACAAAGCCAATATAAGGAGCGGTATCAGTGAATAGATCCAAAGCTACTGGCAATTCTGAAACGTCATTATAGAAAAAATATATGCCGTTCCCGCTGTTAAGCAATTTGTTCCAGAAACTGAGATCAGACAAGCACCCTTCGTCTAAGATGACAGTATCGCTTAAGTTAACTACAGAATGAGCTAGGGTAAGCAGACGAGAAATAAATGCTCTACCTTGGCCTAGGAGAGAGAGCCTGTCATGTTTAGAGACGGAACTCAAAGGTATAAAAGACTTCATGAAGGATCTGATTCTAAAAAGTTTCTTGTTAGGTAGAGAAGCTTGCAATTTGGCTGAAACTTCTAAAATGCAGAGAAATTCCAGAGAAGTTGATGGACCTAGAGTTTTCTCTTTTGAAAGAGGAACGCAAACGTTCCTCAAAAGATCTGTTTGAGCATATCTAAAATAGATGTTTGATGAGCCGGAAATTCGATCAGTAAAAAAAAATCATGCAAAATCAAGCAAATACAAGACAAATGGGAGCTTGCAGTCGTTCAACAGAATCCAACACAGAGTTTCAGAAAGACAATTGAAGATATGTGGACTACTCTTACACCCAAAAGTGAGCCTAACAGCAAAATAGAATTTGGAATCCCATTTTACACCGAAAAGGGGCCAATCCGATGGGTGAATAGGTACGTTTTTGAAGGCGTCCATGATATCAGCCTTAGCAAGCCAGGCACCTTGGCCTGCAAGCTTAATTAGTTGAATAGCGTTATCAACTGGAGGGGAAAAGGAGGGGAAGTGAATGAGCTGATAACGTATCCTTTATTGATTTCTTTCTCGAGCAAAACAGAAACCACGTTGGGTTCAGCTAAAGCCGATTGCAATTTTTTTGTTACATATGAAGTAGGAAGAGGAGAAAGAATGCCAACCCGAAACCCTTGGGAAAGTCCAGTGATTAAATAATCTACAAATAGGGAAACGGGATGAGAAGAGAGAAGATCAGAGAGAATTTGAACATTTAAAGGAGTGGATGGATGTCCTTTCAGAATTTTTTCTGATGAAGGGGTTTCCCTTGGTTCGTAGCTCTGAGACGTCGTGGGCAGACATATTTCGGGTGTGGGTCCTTGCAGATGCTACAAACGTGAAAATGTACATTTAGAAAACGTAGAGACAGATTTATTGAAGTTAATGCAGAGAGGAACGCCACTGAAAAAACCTTAACATCGACTTTTAACATCAAAGTTAGCTCTTACAGATTCAGATACAGATTTACTAACGAGAACTTTTGGGCAGAAAGATGCAGAATGTCCATGGGAACTGCATACTGAACAGGACAGAGCATTTTTGGCCACCAAAATGACAAATCAACAGTTCTGTGTCAGTAACGGACCAGTCTAGTGTGATAAAGGAGGCAGATTTTGCAGAGAAAGATCTGTGGTATTCGTAGAATAATGTTCCCTCATATCTTTGGCTCAGATCTGCCATCATTGCTAGGTGTAAGTCAAATTCTTCCCGCCGATCGGGAAAAGTTTGACAAAGGACATCTTTGTAAATGCCGAAGGCAATAACAAATTCAGAGAAAGAGAGGTTGCTTTGCAATCTGGGATCAGAAAACTGCCACGATGCCACAGTCCACCATTTTTCGATCAGCCTCAGGTGAAGGAAGCAGCAAGATAGCCAAGTTAAAGGATTAGTTCACTTTCAAATAAAAATTTCCTGAAAATTTACTCACACAGGTCAAAGTTTGAACTAAATTGTCATATACAATATGCTAGTGCAAGTATATAACAATTAGTTCAAACTTTGACCTGTTGAGGGCAGTAATACACTTAGCAGTGTCTACACTGCTGGAATTCTAATAGAGAAGAAAAAGAGAGCTAGATCAAGATGAGCATTTATGGTTAAAATGTATAAAATTGTAATTTTCTTTAGAAAATGAGTGATGGTTTCTCTAGATAAGACCCTTATTTCTCGTCTGGGATCACGTAGAACGCTTTGAAGCTGCAATGAAACTGTAATTTTGACCTTCAACCGTTTGGAGGCCATTGAAGTCCACTATAGGGAGAATAATCCTGGAATGTTTTCATCAAAAACATTAATTTATTTTCGACTGAAGAAAGAAAGACATGAACATCTTGGATGACATGGGGGTGAGTAAATTATCAGAAAAATTTTAATTTGAAAGTGAACTAATCCTTTAATGTCCTTACCTTAGATGATGTTTGATCGTAGTAGAGGGGATACGGTAACAAAGTGCCGGTGGAACAAAGCACCTACCGAAAGTTTGTGCAGGCACAGATAGGTTGAACTGACAAGTCATAGGTGCGTCTGATCCTGGAAATTGAGCCGTAGGAGGAGCCGCTGCTGTTGTAGCAGAAGATGTAGAAGGAACTGCTGAGAGATCACATGGACCGATGAAGAAGGCACAATTAGATCTTCTTCGGAGTCGGTGAGATCAAAATCAACAATTGATTTCTGTGTCACTGTGGTTTGCAAAATGAGACACGAGTGAGTGAACACCGGCATCGGTGTCTGTGAACATAATAGAGGGTGGGAAAAGAACTTATATACTCAGGTGACGTGTAATGATTAGTTAGATAATGAGTAATGACATGACATTAGAGTCTTCCAGGTAGAACTTACGCTAAAGCGTCCATATCTATATAGAACCCATAATGCAAATACATTCTCAGTTGTTAAGGAAATCTAAGGCTTCTCTCATTACATCTCAGATACAGATGAGACTGTACGTCAGCAGTTCCTTTTGGCATATAAAACTAATATTACCCTTGACCTTCACTGACTGAATGACTTCTGTAGAGAACATAAACACAAAGAGACTAACCTCTATAACCCTTGGCTATTTGTCAGCTTAGGGTAAATCTACAGTGAGTGAGTCCCATATGAGGCTTGCACATGACTTCCCAACATGACTTCCCAAGATGATCTGAGTAGTTTCACACACAGCCACAGACTGATATTTCTAACCCCATCTCACAGAAAACTATTTTACAAGGTGGAAATTTCGTATGAATTTGTACAATGTTTATTGTATGAAAACGTATAATTTTTTGAAAAAAGTAAGCATGAAGGTTCCCATCTTGATCTGCCAAACATCTGACTTACTGACAGAGGCAGTGTCTCCCAAAGTACTGAGTAGAAAATTAGTAATATGTATATCATACTTCAACACATTTCTGAAAAGCACTGTTTGTAAAAACATAAATTAAGGTGAACAACTTAAATAGATCTTGACTTCACAATTTATCGGAGGCACCTACTGATATTAATGTCGTTTTTTTGTGTGTTACTTCAAAGCCATAAAAAAAAAAAAAGCTAGTATTTTTAAAACAATAGGCCTGAATTTACATGACAGACAATAAGATAATAAGGCTAACATCATGACGTGCATCCAAGTAATTACAATAAAGGGATACTATTCTTAATAATAAAATTATTTCCCAAGAAACATCAAACTTTGTAACAGTCTTTAAACTTAAAATAAATAAATGATTTGAAGAAAAAAAACGTCTCAGGTTACGTATGTAACCATGTATACGAATTACAAGTATTTAATTAATTAGCTCAAATTATGGGTGAAATATATATAAGTAAATCATAATGCGTATAAATTGAACAAAAAGGGAATTATGCACATATATTGTGAATTAATTACAACAGATTATAATTAATTACATATATGGTTCAGGATTAGTTCTAGTTTAATAGTTAATTTACAAAGACTGGTCTAGTTTGTCCAGCAAACTATCAGTTTCCTAATCGACTATTATAAAAGGAGATATTCCTCTGGCCACAGGGAATAATTTCCTATTCTAGCATTAAAGCGTAAAGAAGTTTGCAAAATCGAAACGTAGAAGTGACTTGATTATCTAAATGAGCAACAGAAACAATCGAGCATGAATATAATGTATTTAATAGATATGACCTATGAATATATGACTAAAATACAACAAAAGAACATGCATAGAATAAAATGAAAGTAAAGTCCCAAAAACAGAGGTGATAAAAAAAGGGCAAATTACAAACAGTTAAAACCTTTGAGAGCCAGCAAGGAAACGTCTCAGGTTACGTATGTAACCATAGTTCCCTGAGAACAGGGAACGAGACTCTGCGTTTGCCAAAAACGCTTTTGGGGAACGTCACGTGACCCAGGTGTCTGAAAGCACTATCCAAAAACTCCAATTCCTATTGGCCGGCGACAGCCTATGATGTCATACGGCGCGACCCGGAAGTATAAGGAGCGCCTGGAGAGACAGTCTTCATCTATCGTCTTGAGGGACTGTTCTGCAGGCAGGCACCCCGAAGCATGGCAAGGAAACGCAGAGTCTCGTTCCCTGTTCTCAGGGAACTATGGTTACATACGTAACCTGAGACGTTCCCTTTCGAAGGGAACTCCACTCTGCGTTTGCCAAAAACGCTTTGGGGAACGATATACCCACGCCGCCATGCTCGAGGGGAGTGCCTGCCAGTAATTGGCTGAGACAAAGGCCTCAAAGCAGTTCTCAAACTGCCCAGCAAACTCCCCCTCGGGTCACACCAGGCTGTCAGTGACAGCATTCCCTTTGGCCAACAGCCCAAGCTGAACTTCCAAAGGCTTCTACCTTTCTCTTTTAA
>RJVU01017312.1:5449666-5503712 GCA_003731715.1 Anabarilius grahami
TATTTTAGATTCATTGCACACCAACTGAAATATTTCAGGTCTTTTATTGTTTTAATACTGATGATTTTGGCATACAGCTCATGAAAACCCAAAATTCCTATCTCAAAAAATTAGCATATTTCATCCGACCAATAAAAGAAAAGTGTTTTTAATACAAAAAAAGTAAACCTTCAAATAATCATGTTCAGTTATGCACTCAATACTTGGTCGGGAATCCTTTTGCAGAAATGACTGCTTCAATGCGGCGTGGCATGGAGGCAATCAGCCTGTGGCACTGCTGAGGTGTTATGGAGGCCCAGGATGCTTCGATAGCGGCCTTAAGCTCATCCAGAGTGTTGGGTCTTGCGTCTCTCAACTTTCTCTTCACAATATCCCACAGATTCTCTATGGGGTTCAGGTCAGGAGAGTTGGCAGGCCAATTGAGCACAGTAATACCATGGTCAGTAAACCATTTACCAGTGGTTTTGGCACTGTGAGCAGGTGCCAGGTCGTGCTGAAAAACGAAATCTTCATCTCCATAAAGCTTTTCAGCAGATGGAAGCATGAAGTGCTCCAAAATCTCCTGATAGCTAGCTGCATTGACCCTGCCCTTGATAAAACACAGTGGACCAACACCAGCAGCTGACATGGCACCCCAGACCATCACTGACTGTGGGAACTTGACACTGGACTTCAGGCATT
Source organism: Anabarilius grahami (assembly GCA_003731715.1). Classification (NCBI taxonomy): domain Eukaryota; kingdom Metazoa; phylum Chordata; class Actinopteri; order Cypriniformes; family Xenocyprididae; genus Anabarilius; species Anabarilius grahami. The sequence goes on from RJVU01017312.1 coordinate 5,450,348, forward strand.
TTGGCATTTCCTTCTCCCCAGTCTTCCTCCAGACTCTGGCACCTTGATTTCCGAATGACTTTGGACCACTGAGCAACAGTCCAGTGCTGCTTCTCTGTAGCCCAGGTCAGGCGCTTCTGCCGCTGTTTCTGGTTCAAAAGTGGCTTGACCTGGGGAATGCGGCACCTGTAGCCCATTTCCTGCACACGCCTGTGCACGGTGGCTCTGGATGTTTCTACTCCAGACTCAGTCCACTGCTTCCGCAGGTCCCCCAAGGTCTGGAATCGGTCCTTCTCCACAATCTTCCTCAGGGTCCGGTCACCTCTTCTCGTTGTGCAGCGTTTTTTGCCACACTTTTTCCTTCCCACAGACTTCCCACTGAGGTGCCTTGATACAGCACTCTGGGAACAGCCTATTCGTTCAGAAATTTCTTTCTGTGTCTTACCCTCTCGCTTGAGGGTGTCAATGATGGCCTTCTGGACAGCAGTCAGGTCGGCAGTCTTACCCATGATTGCGGTTTTGAGTAATGAACCAGGCTGGGAGTTTTTAAAAGCCTCAGGAATCTTTTGCAGGTGTTTAGAGTTAATTAGTTGATTCAGATGATTAGGTTAATAGCTCGTTTAGAGAACCTTTTCATGATATGCTAATTTTTTGAGATAGGAATTTTGGGTTTTCATGAGCTGTATGCCAAAATCATCAGTATTAAAACAATAAAAGACCTGAAATATTTCAGTTGGTGTGCAATGAATCTAAAATATATGAAAGTTTAATTTGTATCATTACATTATGGAAAATAATGAACTTTATCACAATATGCTAATTTTTTGAGAAGGACCTGTATTTATATGGGCTAGTTTTATATGTCAATATATGAAATTGTTCCATTTTCTAATAGGTTTCATATATGTTTTCACTGTATATGTCAATATATTTTATATATGTTATTTCATACATGTACATATATTACATTTCCGTATGGGATTGCTGCTTATTATTCTTATTATTGCATATTTTTGTACCGTGTTATTGTTATGGTAGCAATTTTGAGCGTGAATCCTGCATGTAGAAATCACTTCTGAAACTGCAGAGTGCAATTGGTGGTCGGTCCTCTCATAGCATGAAAAACAAAACTTATATTAAAATTCTGAATGTATTATATATAAAGCGTGCAAAGAGAGTCAGTGTGAGATATATACGGTGGCCCAGAAGTGCACAACACAACAAAATGAAAAAAGCAAACATAAGTTCACAACGAAATCGAGCCACAACACAACGGAATAAAGCCACAACTAGTGTTGTCACGATACCAAAATTTTGACTTCGATACGATACCCAACTTAAATATCTCGATGCCGATACTTAAACGATACTACGGCAAAAACCTAAAACAGCAGGAAAAGTAAAGAAATAACACATATGACAGAACTTCTTTCTTCACCAGTGTGCAGGCTGATAATTCTGGATTTGAGCTTCATTACCGTGAAGTTAGAGTTAGATTTAATATAATTTGTAATGTTTATTATTTTCATGCTCCATAAAATTGTAAATTAGTCCTATTTGCTGTTATGCTTTTTTGCTGTTTTTTTATACATGTAGGTGTTTTGACAGTAAGATTACTGTAAAAATTAGATTACTGTAAATACTTTGAGCAATGTTATTAAAGCATAAATTGTTTTAAAATAACTGTATATACCTTTCATGGATCACTGCCTTGTTGTGGCAAAGGGGCTTGCATATCTCAATGAAGCTATGAGCTATGCCGTGCAGGGTCACCCAAGACGGCCAGGTCATAGTGGAGATTTTTGACTAAAATGTGATCCACTGGAGAAGGAAATGGCAGCCCACTCCAGTATCCTTGCCAATAAAACCCCACGGATAGCATCAAAAGGCCTATAAAAATGACACCCGAAGATGAGCCCCTCAGGTCGGAAGGTGTCCAATGTGCCACAGGGGAAGAGCAGAAGGCATTCACAAGTAGCGCCAGACAGAGTGAAATGGCTGGGCTAAAGTCGAGAGGATGCTCGGCTGTGGATGCGTCTGGTGGTGAAAGGAAAATCAAATGTTACAAAGAGCAATATTGTATTGGGACGTGGAATGTAAGGTCTATGAATCAAGGCAAGCTGGATGTGGTTAAACACGAGATGACAAGATTGAACATCGACATCTTGGGAATCAGTGAATTAAAATGGATGGGAATGGGCGAATTAAATTCAGATGACTATTTTATTTACTACTGTGGACAAGAATCCCACAGAAGAAATGGAGTAGCTTTCATAGTCAATAAAAGAGTAGGGAAAGCAGTGCTGGGTTACAATCTCAAAAACGACAGAATGATTTCAATCCATATTCAAGGCAAACCGTTTAACATCACAATAATTCAAGTCTATGCCCCAACTACTGATGCTGAAGATGATGAAATCTAATTCTAATGAAATTCTATGGAGAACTACAACATCTCCTAAAACTAACACCAAAAAGAGATGTTCTCTTCATTATAGGGGATTGGAATGCTAAAGTAGGAAGTCAAAAGATAGCCGGAATAACAGATAAGTTTGGCCTTGGAGTACAAAATGAAGCAGGGCTAAGACTAATAGAGTTTTGCTAAGATAACAGGCTGGTCATAGCAAATACTCTTTTCCAACAACCCAAGAGGCGACTCTACACCTGGACAACGCCAGATGGTCAATACCGAAATCAGATTGATTATATACTCTGCAGCCAAAGATGGAGAAGTTCTATGCAGTCAGTAAAAACAAGACCTGGAGCTGATTGTGGCTCAGATCATGAGCTCCTTATTGCAAAATTCAGGCTCAAATTGAAGAAAGCAGAGAAAACCAATAGGCCATTAGGATATGACCTTAATAATATTCCTTACGAATATACAATGGAGGTGAGGAATAGATTTCAGGGATTAGATTTGGTAGAAAGAGTGCCTGAAGAACTATGGATGGAAGTTCTTAATGTGGCGAACACGAGGGCACTCTCATATTCAAATATATAAAAGAAAGTAGCGACTACGCCACCCCAACCTGAATCAGCCGGGGAAATATCAACTAAGGGCACACAAGTTCGATTTTCTCCTCACAATCACCAAACAATGAGACGTGGATAGGTACAAAAAAAACACTTTATTGAATCATAATAAATAGTTTGTTTATTTTCTTTAAAAATAATCACAGGTCATAAAGCAATGCAATACTGATGGAAGCCAACCACTCCAGGCTACTAATATTAGAGGAAGAACAAATTGATCACCACACAACAACAATTCTCGCCATTGAGCTGGGGTGCACCCAGAGGAGGGCAGGCTAAGCAATGGGCTTCAAAACAACCCCCATTGAGTACCCCCCCCCCAAACTCAAGATTATTAACAAGCCAAAAAAAAGAATTTAACAAGGGTAACAAATTAAGCTAAATCCAAAATACACAAAAACATAGAATAATAAAAGAAAACAGATCAATTATAACCAACCCAAAACAAACAAAAATAATAATAATAATAATAATAAAGAAACAAAATAAAGCAAAACAGCAGCGTTGAATCTAGGCCATACAGCGACAGATCCCACCCAAGTTACCGGCCAACCAGCAGGACTTCCGGTTAAATATCCGGCAAACCAATTCCTTAAAGTTCACTAGAAGGAGAGCAGCCGCCCTTCACAGCACACCGTGTTATACATTCCAGCGTTTTCTTTTCATACAGGAACTATAGCGATAACGCAGGGGAGCCAACTCTTTTAAGCAGTCTTAATAAAGCAACCACAAACAGACACCAGCTGCACAGAAAAGTCAGTCACTAAACCACATGAATACTAAACCATATCCATGACAAACAAACACCTACCTCGAATAGGGCAGCGAACTACCGGAAACCCAGACACAGGAATGACGTAATGACGCGATCGCACACTAGCCTGTGGAAGCTCTCTATATATACACACCTACCGCTCAATCAACACTCCTTATGGGCGGAGATACCCCTGAACGGCATTTCACCACATTAATATTGTACAGGAGGCAGCAACTAAAACCATCCCAAAGAAAAAGAAATGCAAGAAAGCAAAGTGGCTGTCTGATGAGGCTTTGCAAATAGCTGAGGAAAGAAGGAAAGTGAAAGGTAAGGGAGAAAGGGAAAAATATACCCAACTGAACGCAGATTTCCAGAGAATAGCAAGGAGAGACAGGACAACTTTCCTAAATAAACAATGCAAAGAAATAGAGGAAAACAATAGAATGGGAAAGACTAGAGATCTTTTCAAGGAAATTGGAGCTATGAAGGGAGCATTCCGTGCAAAGATAGGCATGATAAAAGACAAAAACGGTAGGGACCTAACAGAAGCAGAAGAGATAAAGAGGAGGTGGCGAGAATACACAGAAGAATTATAGAAGAAAGATAATCTGTCTGATAATATGTCTGATAGCTATGATGGTGTGGTTGATAACCTCGAGCCAGACATCCTGGAGAGTGAAGTCAAGTGGGCTTTAAGAAGCATTTCTAACAACAAAGCTAGCGGAAGTGATGGTATTCCAGCTGAGCTGTTTAAAATCCTAAAAGATGACGCTGTTAATGTGCTGCACACAATATGTCAGCAAATTTGGAAAACCCAACAGTGGCCACAGGATTGGAAAAGGTCAGTTTATATTCCAATCCCGAAGAAGGGCAATGCCAAAGAATGTTCAAACTACCGCACAATTGCGCTTATTTCACACGCTAGCAAGGTCATGCTCAAAATCCTGCAAGCTAGGCTTCAGCAGTATGTGAACCGAGAACTACCAGAAGTACAAGCTGGGTTTCGCAGAGGCAGAGGGACTAGAGATCAAATCTAAAAAAAACTTCGCTGGATTATGGAGAAAGCAAGGGAGTTCCAGAAAAACATTTACTTCTGCTTCATTGATTATACTAAAGCTTTTGATTGTGTGGATCACAATAAATTATGGCAAGTTCTTAAAGTAATGGGAGTACCAGACCATTTCATCTGTCTTCTAAGAAACCTATATGTGGGTCAAGAAGCAACAGTTCGCACCAGACATGGAACAACTAATTGGTTTAAAATTGGGAAAGGAGTACGACAAGGCTGTATATTGTCCCCCTACCTATTTAACTTATACGCAGAGTACATCATGCAAAATGTGGGGCTGGATGAATTACAAGCCGGAATTAAAATTGCTGGGAGAAATATCAACAACCTCAGATATGCAGATGATACCACTCTAATGGCAGAAAGCGAAGAGGACTTAAAGAGCCTCTTGATGAGAGTAAAAGAGGAGAGTGTAAAAGTTGGCTTGAAACTCAACATTCAAAAAACTAAGATCATGGCATCTGGTCCAATTAATTCATGGCAAATTGAAGGGGAAGAGATGGAAGTGGTTACAGATTTTGTGTTATTGGGCTCTAAGACCACTGCAGATGGTGACTGTAGCCATGAAATTAAAAGACGCTTGCTACTCGGAGAAAAGCAATGACAAAATTAGATGACATTCTAAAAAGCAGAGACATCACCTTGCCGACAAAGGTTCGTATAGTCAAGGCTATGGTCTTCCCAGTAGCAATGTATGGCTGTGAGAGTTGGATCATAAGGAAGTCTGAGCGCTGAAGAATTGATGCTTTCGAATTGTGGTGCTGGAGAAGGCTTTTGAGAGTCCCTTGGACTGCAAGGAGATCAAATCAGTCAGTATTAAAGGAGATCAACTCTGACTGTTCATTGGAAGGACAGATACTGAAGCTAAAGCTTAAATACTTCGGCCACCTAATGAGAAGAGAAGAATCACTAGAAAAGACCTTGATGCTAGGATTGATTGAAGGCAAACGGAGAAGGGGAAGACAGAGGATGAGATGGTTAGATAGCATCACCAATGCAATGAATATGAATTTGGGCAGGCTCAAGGAGATCGTGGAAGACAGAGAGGCCTGGCATGTTGTGGTTCATGGGGTCGCAAAGAGTCGGGCACGACTGGGCGACTAAACAAACAAAACATGCCCTTCACATATTTATGTATTTTTAAATAAATGTTATTTTTGCAACCAGATATCACTTAATAAACTTAGACTCAATAATACACCTCTTTGCGGAGGTTGGCTTGCAAGAGTAAAATAAATAAATAACACTCATTTAATGTTTGAGAGTATAAACATAATGCTGGTAATCACATTCACTAACCTGTCGCTCTTTAAATTTTTTGTACAAATCGGGATGTTTGTCGGCAAGATGCTTTTGCGTTATTTTGTAACATCTTTTGCAGACGGGCTTTGTGGTGTCCGTGGGCTTGCCCTGACTGTCGGCAATGTAAGCAAAATAATGCCATATTTCGCTTCGTGCATCTGCATTCTCAACAATTTGTGGACGGTCTGCGAGTAAATGCAACCATACCTCTCATTTCGTCACCATAAAAGCCGTTGCTCAGTTGAGAGGAATAAACACGAACTCAATGTGAAGCAGGCGCTGCACGCACACTGCCCCCTGCTGTCGCACTTTAGGAAATACAGCTGGCACTCAAAGTACCGGTACTAATAAAATGAAGAACCGGACCGTTTTTAAAAGCAGGGTATGACGATACCTTTCTAGTAACGGTATATCGTGCAACACTAGCCACAACACAACGAAATCAAGCCACAAAACAACGAAATCAAGCCACAACACAACGGAATCAAGCCACAACACAACGGAATAAAGCCTCAACACAACGGAATAAAGCCTCAACACAACGGAATCAAGCCACAACACAACGGAATAAAGCCTCATCACAACGGAATAAAGCCACAACACAATGGAATAAAGCCACAACACAACGGAATCAAGCCACAACACAACGGAATCAAGCCACAACACAACGGAATCAAGACACAACACAACGGAATCAAGCCACAACACAACGGAATCAAGCCACAACACAATGGAATAAAGCCTCAACACAACAGAATAAAGCCACAACACAACTGAAATGCTCCCGACCACTTGGGGGCTCTCAGAGCTCGGTAAAGTTAGTTTTCCTTGCCACTGTTCTATAAAGTCGACAGTAATATCAATACCACGATTAGTTTTAACAGTATGTAACCACCGTATATCGACATGAAATATTAATTCAAAATCACCTACATGCAAAATAGCTTCATATTTATACCTGTGAATGATTTGACGCGCTACCACGGCGCATGATGAAGTCTGGAGTCTGCCAATTCCACCAAGTGGTTAAAACGAATAATTTGTATTCATTAAAATTACTTTTAACATTTAAAAACAGACATATTCAAATTCCAAAGCTTGTCAGTCTTACCAACAGGAACTAACAAGCTTTGGAATTTGAACATGTCTGTTTTTAAATGCTAAACAAAGTCATTGCAATGAATACAAATTATATGTTTTAACCACTTGGTGGAATTGGTGGATGTTCCCATCATCATGCGCCGTGGTAGCGCGTCAAATCATTCACAAGTATAAATATGAAGCTATTGTGCACGTAGTTGATTTTTTATTAATATTTAATGTCGATATACAATGTTTACATACTTAAAACTAATCATGGTATTGATATCTTTGTAAGACTGTCGACTCTATAGAACATTGGCAAGGAAAACTAATATTACCGAGCTCTGAGAGCCCCCTAGTGGTCGGGAGCAGTTCCGTTGTGTTGTGGCTTTATTCCGTTGTGTTGTGGCTTTATTTCGTTGTGTTGTGGCTTTATTTCGTTGTGTTGTGAACTTATGTTTGCTTTTTTAATTTCGTTGTGTTGTGCACTACCGGGCCTCCGTAGTTATAGGCTACATTTGAGTATTGTATCTTTTGATATAGTTTACAAAATAAATCAGTTTTCTTTGAAATCATAATTGTAGTGGATTGCTTTGTTTAAACCCCAAACATCTTACTTAAACATTCTTCATTAACAGTTATCCAGTTATTTGTAATAAGCTATGTCATTAAAAAAAAACAAAAAAAACATTAAAAGTAGCTTCAATGTAGTAAGTAAGTAAGTAATTTTAATTTATAAAGCACATTTACACACAGCGCAAACTGCCCAAAGTGCTGTACAATGAAAACACACATATAAAATCAATAATAAAGAATAATAAGTAATAAAATGAAATAAAATAAAATGAAATGAAATCTTCAATATCAGGGCACACAACACAGAAATACATAACAGCAGAAATACCAGGTTAAGGAACAGGGAAGGCCAAAGAATAAAAATACGTTTTTAACCTGGATTTAAATGCATCAATGGAAGGGGCAGATCTAATATGCTGGGGCAGCTGGTTCCACAAACGTGGAGCAGCAACTGCAAATGCTCTATCACCTCTCTTTTTAAGCCGTGAGCGCGGCACAAACAGGAGCCCATTGTTTGAGGATCTCAGTGACCTTTGAACTGAGTATGGCTGTACAAGGTCAGTGATATAAATTGGGGAAAGCCCATTAAGTGCTTTAAAAACAAACAATAAAACTTTAAACTGGATCCTAAAAGGAACTGGGAGCCAATGCAAAGAAGCCAAAATAGGGGTTATGTGCTCGCGCCTCCTAGTGCCAGTTAAAAAACATGCTGCTGCGTTTTGTACTAACTGCAGACGTCTAAGTGATGATTGTGGGAGGCCAAGATAGAGAGAATTACAATAATCCAGCTGCGATGTAATGAAGGCATGGATAACTTTTTCAAGATCGTTAAAAGATAAGAATGACTTCAGGCGTGAAATCATTCTGAGCTGATAAAAACTGTTTTTAACAACAGAACTAATCTGTTTTTCAAGGCAGAGTTCTGAGTCAAGAATGACACCCAAATTTCTGGCATAAGGTTTGATAAATGTGGTGAAGTGACCTAAATTTTGTACCACAGTGCATCTTGCCTTGGGAGAACCAAACACAATCACTTCCGTTTTATCACTGTTTAACCGGAGAAAGTTGTTACCCATCCAAGTTTTGATGTCTTCGAGACAGAAGAGACTGTATGGAATCGCTAGATTTTAGAGGCAGGTACAACTGTGAATCATCCGCATAGAGATGAAACGAGATGTTATGCTTCCTTATGATGTCGCCCAGTGGGAGCATATAGAGGCTAAAAAGAATAGGACCCAAGATGGACCCCTGAGGGACCCCATATAAGACAGAAGCAGAGGATGAGGAGAAATTGCCAATAGAAACAGAGAAAGTCCTTTCATTGAGATAGGACCGAAACCAAAGTAATGCAGTCTCCCTAATGCCCACCTGCTGATCAAGGCGAGTAAGAAGGATGTTATGATCGACAGTGTCGAAGGCAGCACTAAGATCCAATAATATCAAGATGGCATTATCACCTGAATCTAGTGTAAGGAGAAGATCATTGGTTACTTTAAGCAAAGCAGTTTCAGTACTATGCAGTGATCTAAAACCTGACTGAAAAGGTTCTAATAAATTGTGAGTCGTCAAAAAGGGAAGCAGCTGTGACAATACAGCTTTTTCCAGTACTTTAGAAATAAAAGGAAGCTTAGGACGATAATTATTTAGGCATTTAACATCGAGATCATGTTTTTTAAGCAGGGGCTGACAGTGCCAGACACAAGACATGAATTTAAATGTAGCTAGCTACTTTTTGATAGTAACTTGTAGTGTAGCTAACTACTTTTTCAAAAGGGTGGCTTGACTGTAGTTTAACTACTTTAATTTATGAGTAGCTTGTAGCTTGTCAAACTACAGTTTCAGAGTAGCTTCCCCAACACTGATATATACAGGTCCTTCTCAAAAAATTAGCATATTGTGATAAAGTTCATTATTTTCCATAATGTAATGATAAAAATTAAACTTTCATATATTTTAGATTCATTGCACACCAACTGAAATATTTCAGGTCTTTTATTGTTTTAATACTGATGATTTTGGCATACAGCTCAAAAAATTTGCATATTTCATCCGACCAATAAAAGAAAAGTGTTTTTAATACAAAAAAAAGTCAACCTTCAAATAATTATGTTCAGTTATGCACTCAATACTTGGTCGGGAATCCTTTTGCAGAAATGACTGCTTCAATGCGGCGTGGCATGGAGGCAATCAGCCTGTGGCACTGCTGAGGTGTTATGGAGACCCAGGATGCTTCGATAGCGGCCTTAAGCTCATCCAGAGTGTTGGGTCTTGCGTCTCTCAACTTTCTCTTCACAATATCCCCCAGATTCTCTATGGGGTTCAGGTCAGGAGAGTTGGCAGGCCAATTGAGCACAGTAATACCATGGTCAGTAAACCATTTACCAGTGGTTTTGGCACTGTGAGCAGGTGCCAGGTCTCTAAAAAAATAAAACCATCTCGAGATTAAAGTTGTTAAATTTCGAGAAAAAACTCGTTACATTTCGAGAAAAAAGTCGAGATAAAATGTTGAGAATAAAGTCATTAAATTACGAGAAAAAAGTCGTTAAATTTCGAGAACAAATTCGTTAAATTATGAGAAAAATGTCATTAAAATTCGAGAAAAAAGTCGAGATAAAATGTTGAGAATAAAGTCATTAAATTATGAGAAAAATATCATTAAAATTCGAGAAAAAAGTCGAGATAAAATGTTGAGAATAAAGTCATTAAATTACGAGAAAAAACTCGTTAAATTTCGAGAAAAAAGTCGAGATAAAATGTTGAGAATAAAGTCATTAAATTACGAGAAAAAAGTCGTTAAATTATGAGAAAAATGTCATTAAAATTCGAGAAAAAAGTCGAGATAAAATGTTGAGAATAAATTAAATTACGAGAAAAAAGTCGTTAAATTATGAGAAAAATGTCATTAAAATTCGAAAAAAAAGTCGAGATAAAATGTTGAGAATAAAGTCATTAAATTACGAGAAAAAACTCGTTAAATTTCGAGAAAAAAGTCGAGATAAAATGTTGAGAATAAAGTCATTACGAGAAAAATTTCGTTAAATTACGAGAACAAATTCGTTAAATTATGAGAAAAATTTAATTAAAATTCGAGAAAAAAGTCGAGATAAAATGTTGAGAATAAAGTCATTAAATTACGAGAACAAATTCGTTAAATTACGAGAATAAATTTGTTAATTTAATGACTTTATTCTCAACATTATATCTTTAAATTTAACAACTTTAATCTCGAGATGGTTTTATTTTTTTTATTATTGCTTGGCCCTAATCCTCTTCCGTAGCTAATCGTTGGAGGAAAGTAGCTTTTTACTGGAAAAGCTTGTGTTGATAGCAGAGCTCTTCAAAGTTATTTATTAGTGTATTGGAGTGCTGTCATAATAGTGTGCGGGAAGGATATAAAGCTCGATTTAATTTCATTGTCATCACTTCATTTTGTAGAAATTGTTTACACAGGTGACTGTTACCGTAAAATAAATTGTTACAGCAGAATAAATAATGACTAAAAATGAAACAAACCTTATAAGCGCGACTCATGTACGGTGACTCACGCTGTAGAAACAGCTAGCTGCTGTCGCGACTCTGGAGTCTACCGGCGCAAAATAAAAACAAAATAAAAAATTTATTTTTAATAATACATTTATTAAATATAAATATTTTGCAATCTTTGATTGTGGGCCATCAATCTGGGTAGGCCAGCCACCCTAGCCCTTAAGTTGTGGCCTCGCCACTGGCTATGTCAGCTTGTCTACTTTTCTGCTACACATTCAAAAGTGTGTACTTTTTCTTCACAAAAAGAGTATATATTTTTAGGGCGTAGTACAAGTAGGCGAAATGGGACACAGCGCTACGGTCGGACGTGTGAACCGGTTCAACAGATTCATGGAAAAGATCCGACTCAAGTAAACGATTCTTTTAGGAATCGGACATCGCTACAAACGTTCGTGTAGTAAGGCGTGGTTTAGGAACGCGCCCAAAACAGAGCGTTTAGTTGGCTGTGACAGCAAACGGTGGCATATCCAACATCCGCCTCCGTGTAATTTTGGTCTATTATATAGATCGATCGGATTTTTGGCCAGTTGCTTTAGAACCATTTAAGGAGGCCAAAAGCAAGCTGACCATCATGAACCCATTGTGTAGCAGATGTGACAAGATTGTGTACCCTACAGAAAAAGTAAATTGTTTGGACAAGGTGAGTGATGCTTATAATGTCTTAATACGATAAAACCATTATCCACACGTTTACATAACGTTGAATTCTGTAAGCGCACTGTATATTTCATTATTCGGTATGAGCGAGTCATTGATTTATTTCCATTTGCACTATTCAAGTTGTCAACAGTGAATTCCTCCTTCCGTAATGTATAAATATAACATACACGGTACATTTTTTGTATTGGATAATGATTATCAAATCGTGCGCGCAAATCATAGACATCAGTTTTAAACATGTTTTGTTTCATTTTATACTGAGTTGGCTTCACTTTTCAACTTCCTGTTGCAACACATTCCAATAAACGAAACAAACTATTTAGTCTAGATGTATGTAGGCTATGCAACATGCATAGTTTTCAATAGGATACAACAGTAATTTGCAACGAACGTGTGTTTTACTACATGATCTGGATTGATTGCTATTTATCTGAACTGTTTAAGAAAAATGTGGGCGTAGCCGTGTTAGCGGTTTACAGTCGATGTCTTTTTAAAGACCTGTTAGGACTGGTTTAATTGCCCATAAATTAATTAAAGAGACTGTCAGAAAGACTGTTATATACAGTTTTGGCTTGTTATGACCCCCTGGTCTTCTTTTATATGCCTAAACTACACATTTTTTTCAGTTTTCTTCTTATTATATTAAGTGGACTTGCCATTAGCCTTTGCTTTGTTTTACTGTGTCAGTTACTGTGTGTACTGTGTGTTTTATTATTTTAATATATTCTGGTTGATGACACCACATCCTTTCCAGATGTCACCTGCAGGCCTTGACATGTTTGGTGCATGGTATGGATTTAAACTATGTTGGTGGTTATTTTGAGGAGTTGTGTTATTGCGGAAAGCAAAATATTGTTAGGACGCTTGTGGCTGACTTTGTGTGTGGTAGATGTTTTAGTTTTTTTTTCTGTGAAAGGCTATCACCGTATATTAGGAATCATTATACAGTGGGTACGGAAAGTATTCAGACCCCCTTAAATTTTTCACTCTTTGTTATATTGCAGCCATTTGCTAAAATCATTTAAGTTAATTTTTGTATTAATTTTTTTAATGTACACACAGCACCCCATATTGACAGAAAAACACAGAATTGTTGACATTTTTGCAGATTTATTAAAAAAGAAAAACTGAAATATCACATGGTCCTAAGTATTCAGACCCTTTGCTGTGACACTCATATATTTAACTCAGGTGCTGTCCATTTCTTCTGATCATCCTTGAGATGGTTCTACACCTTCATTTGAGTCCTGCTGTGTTTGATTATACTGATTGGACTTGATTAGGAAAGCCACACACCTGTCTATATAAGACCTTACAGCTCACAGTGCATGTCAGAGCAAATGAGAATCATGAGGTCAAAGGAACTGCCTAAAGAGCTCAGAGACAGAATTGTGGCAAGGCACAGATCTGGCCAAGGTTACAAAAAAATTTCTGCTGCACTTAAGGTTCCTAAGAGCACAGTGGCCTCCATAATCCTTAAATGGAAGACGTTTGGGACTACTAGAACCCTTCCTAGAGCTGGCCGTCCGGCCAAACTGAGCTATAGGGGGAGAAGAGCCTTGGTGAGAGAGGTAAAGAAGAACCCAAAGATCACTGTGGCTGAGCTCCAGAGATGCAGTCGGGAGATGGGAGAAAGTTGTAGAAAGTCAACCATCACTGCAGCCCTCCACCAGTCGGGGCTTTATGGCAGAGTGGCCCGACGGAAGCCTCTCCTCAGTGCAAGACACATGAAAGCCCGCATGGAGTTTGCTAAAAAAAACACCTGAAGGACTCCCAAGATGGTGAGAAATAAGATTCTCTGGTCTGATGAGACCAAGATAGAACTTTTTGCCTTAATTCTAAGCGGTATGTGTGGAGAAAACCAGGCACTGCTCATCACCTGTCCAATACAGTCCCAACAGTGAAGCATGGTGGTGGCAGCATCATGCTGTGGGGGTGTTTTTCAGCTGCAGGGACAGGACGACTGGTTGTCAATCGAGGGAAAGATGAATGCGGCCAAGTACAGGGATATCCTGGACGAAAACCTTCTCCAGAGTGCTCAGGACCTCAGACTGGGCTGAAGGTTTACCTTCCAACAAGACAATGACCCTAAGCACACTGCTAAAATAACAAAGGAGTGGCTTCACAACAACTTCGTGACTGTTCTTGAATGGCCCAGCCAGAGCCCTGACTTAAACCCAATTGAGCATCTCTGGAGAGACCTAAAAATGGCTGTTCACCAACGTTTACCATCCAACCTGACAGAACTGGAGAGGATCTGCAAGGAGGAATGGCAGAGGATCCCCAAATCCAGGTGTGAAAAACTTGTTGCATCTTTCCCAAAAAGACTCATGGCTGTATTAGATCAAAAGGGTGCTTCTACTAAATACTGAGCAAAGGGTCTGAATACTTAGGACCATGTGATATTTCAGTTTTTCTTTTTTAATAAATCTGCAAAAATGTCAACAATTCTGTGTTTTTCTGTCAATATGGGGTGCTGTGTGTACATTAATGAGGAAAAAAAATGAACTTAAATGATTTTAGCAAATGGCTGCAATATAACAAAGAGTGAAAAATTTAAGGGGGTCTGAATACTTTCCGTACCCACTGTATGTCTACCTTCAAGCTTTCATTTTTATGAACGATTTGTCTCTCACTGGCAATAAGAAAATAACACAGATAGAAGTTAAGAAAGGTACAATGTCAAGGTTGTCTACCTCTATTGTTGTTAATGGGAGGATGTATAGGGTGATTTGTTGGGTGAGTGGGAAGTCCAGTGAGTCAGTAACAGCTAAGCAGTTGAGGTCCTTTTCCAGCTGCTGGAATGTTCTCATGCTGTCATAATTTCTTCCACATTATAGTTGCCATCTGATACTGATTAGATTATTCCCTATTGGTCCCATTTGAGGTAATCAGCTGTGTCCACGTCAATGTCAACAATTGTCTTTATATGCGGGTTTATGAAAGTCGATGTTTCGGCAATTGAAGGTACCAGAGAACACATAAAAGGTACCACTATGTCTACAACAAAATAAAAATTAAATTGATCAAAAGTGATAGTAAATTACTTTTTTTAGGATTGTGATATGCAATTAGAAACAAAAAATTATGAAAGTAAATTGTCTTAGGATGAGTAAGTAAAATTATGCATGACTTTATGGCTGTAGATGAGGAGTGTGGTCTACATGACTGCATTGCTAACCATACCATATTAGTGGGAATCCAAACGTCTCTGAGGTGCTTTATCGAGCTTTGCAGATTTTACAGTCTTATGTTTAGCTATAGGACCACTTCATCTGCAGTGTCCTGGATTCTGGAAAACTGCAGAGGACTTGCTGGTTTATTAATCTCTTTGTGCTGGTGTACAGCTGTCAATGTGCTTTTATGTCAGACATTTTAGTGATGCCATTGAGAATTGGATGGTCCTTTGCCTTATTTGTTATTGAACAAAATCAACAGATGTGGAAGAAATTTGCTAAATGAAAGACTAGTACTAAATGCCAGTAATGTAGAACTTATAGGTTTTAGAAAGTCTTATAAAATCAGTAGGATCAGTCTGAACATTTGCCCATTAGATAGTTAGGCAAATACGGAGGTCAAAGTTTATAACAGTGAGGTGAGCTATTCAGGTATTGTTGAATACAGAGGCCATGCATGGTTTGAACAGGGTCTTTATTTGCCACACAACTGGGGTCATTGGAATTTGTTAAGCAACAATGCATAACTTCATCTTTTTTTTGTGATCAAATTTGAGTTACAGAATATTAATGTATAAAAATAAAAATCACTTTTTTTTTCTAGATTACCCACCCCCATCTCCCAAAAGTACATTCAGAACATACATTAAATAGTCTAAGAGCAGTGCAAAACAAAATCCAAATACAGTAAAATAATAATAATAATAATAATAATAAAGTAGGAACATGAGACAGATCTTACAACCGCTCCTTAATTTTTGAAATAGGGTAAATGTACCTATTAAGCTCAAATACCCATTAAGCACACTGCCAACTTTGAGCTCAGATTATAAAAAGAAAAAATAATGTATTATCCTACTTGACAAACACATCAATTGATGTCTTAACCAATTGATGTGTTTGTTACTTCATACCTCCTATAATTTCAAGAAAATCAGACTATTGCAGATATGGGTATCCATGTGTTCACACTGTCTGGTGGCCATTTTAAGGTGGTTAAGCCTTTTCTGGGGGTAGTTATAACTACTTACTGCAAAATTAAGAGATAAATGTTTAGACTTTTGCATATTATAACCTGGAACCTGCATGTGGAAAATAATTACAGTTAGATCCAAAAGATCTAACATAGCGCAGATGCTACAGAACATAGTTAGCTTACAAGCTGTATAAGATTGTTTGCTACACTAATATATTACTTTACAGGCATTAATGGCTTGTACTTTTGAATCCATAATATTATAAATTTACAGTTTATTGATGGTCTGTGGTTTTAAACTGCTGCAATTTTTAAAGACTTCATATTATTGTAAGGTGAGCTTAAAGGGTGCACTACTATGAAAATCACACAGCTTCAGTGTGACATCAATAAGAAAAAGTATAATTTCATAGATATTGTCAATAATAGCTGTTCATTTTAAAATATGTATAAACTTAATACATGACCTACATTATTTATTTAGCAATATCTTTTCCTTTTAAATTTAAAGTAATATTTATTAATTAAAAATTGTTGCTGCTCCAATTAATCTCAATTAATTAATCTTAATCTTTAAGCTCATCCACATTAAACGTCTATGTAAATACTTCATAAACAGACTTTAAATATTAACTGATGGTCGTCATTTTGTTACGGTTGGCTGTTGTACAGATGAAGCGTTCACGGACTTTCCACAAATGATGGGTTTTATTGGAAACACGAGGAGAAACAACATCCAAACACTAGGTATAACATTTAAGAACAGACAAGGAGTGAAGGGAGTGAGTCCATATATATAGGGAGTGCTGACGAGGAAGTCCAGGTGATGATGATCGGTGATGATGGGGAGATGACGAGGAAAGTGAGTGCAGGTGTGGAGACAGGAGGATGATGGGAATTGGAGTCCAAGGAACAAGGGATCTGTGACACATTTTAAGTTAATCTTCATAAAATGATTAATAACTTATTTTCACAGACTTAAAGGGATAGTTCACCGAAAAATAAAAATTACCCTATGATTTACTCACCATCAAGCTATCTTAAGTGTATATGACTTTCTTCTTTAAGACGAATACAATCGGAGTTCTATTAAATAATGTCCTGGCTCTTCCAAGCTTTAAAATGGCAGTAAATAGAGGATGAAATTTTGAAGCCCAAAAAAGTGCAACCATCCATCATAAAATATATCCACATGGCTCCAGGGGGGTTAATAAAGGCCTTCTGAAGTGAAGCGATGGGTTTTTGTAAGAAAAATATCCATATTTTAAACTTTAAAAACTAAAATAACTAGCTTCCGACAGACAGCTGTACACATCGATTTACGGCGAAAGAGTGAACTCTGACTTGACGCATGATGTAATGATGAACGCGGAAGCACAGAGGATAGAGCAAAACAAAACACTGGTCATGAATTAGAACATATAAATGATCAAATTGAATGCCTTGTTGCTTGATTTTAGTGTTCTGTTTGTTTTTGTGATTGACTCTGTACCTTCAAATAAAACATTTTTCAATTCTTTAAAAAGGTTGTTAAAAATAAACAATAATTTTTACAAAACATGTTGTGAGCTTAATAGTAACAGGGGTGTGCTTAAAGGGTACAAAAATGTGCCCATTAAGCACAGCCAGACTTTTTGCATTTAATGATGTACATCTTAATTGAAATGCTTTTGTCATTTAAAATAAAATAATATATTATTGTGTGAGAGATTAATATTTTATTTTAACATAACATCTTGTACTGAAACCAATATCCTGTGCACTAAAAATGTCTCAATGTAGATTTTGGTAAGCTTAAAAGGTACGTTTACCCTAGCATCTAGCCATGCTGAGATAGTCCTCTGAGACGTTCCGTGTAACCTTGCCACTGAGAGCTCCATGTTCGCAATGTCCAAGAAAGAGTGCATCCAGTGGGTCCAAGCAAGAGAGTGTGGAGGTTTCCAGTGCAAGGCAAGCATTTTCTTAGCTGCAGTAAGTCCACAGAAAAAAAACATTTTCTGAGTTAAAGAGAGAGTGTAAGAGGAATCATCACATAGAAGCAAAAGTCTCAGACAACATGATACCTCAAACTCCAAAATGTCCTTCAGCATTGAAATCTGTCTCCAAAACTTGTTGACTTCAAGGCAGTCCCAAATCATGTATATAAATGTACCTATACACCCACTTGAGCAAAAGTTACATGTAGGAGAGATGGAAAGCTTCGTTAAATGAGGCTTCCTGGGAGTGAGATACATCCTGTGAATCATCTTGAAGTGAAGCAATTGATGATTAGGGTTTTTAGAGACATGTTTGATGTTATCCCATATTGAATCTCAACATATGCCATTACTGTCCTCTGGGCCAGCCCCATAAATATCACTGTACCAACTGTCCACAACTGGTAACTTTTTCTAAGAGGTTTCCAAAAACAACAGGTACAGTGATGAAACAATACCCTTTGTAATTCCATATGTAGTAAGCAAGTAATGCAAAGAATGATAGGGCCTCAAGGAACCCCATATGCAAGCATGGCAGATCTCAGGCACAGATAAAAGAAGAATGAAGTGCCTGGTAAATTATATTTTGCACGTAAATCATTAAAAAAAAGCCGTAAACCATTGTCCCTCCAGACATCAGCTACAACATGAATCCCTTTATCACTCCAGTCTGAGAAAACAAAAGGTTTATTATCTAAAAGAAGATTATGATTATGGAATAATGGAGAATGCCATTTATGGTCATTATGAGAAAACTTTGAAACCGCACACCAGGTTGAAAAAAGGTATGCTATTATTGGGCCAAAATGCTGTTTCACATTCTTCAACGGAATGTTGCAATAAATCAAATATTAGTCTAAGTTAAAACCAGATTAAATTCAATTGGTTGCCAAGATACAGCAGAGCCAGGATTCAACCATACTGTAAGAGGTCATAAGATGAAAGCCCAGTGATAAAGCTTAAAGTCCGGTAGTGCAAGACCGCCGGCATCTTTGCAACGCTGCAGTGTTGAATACTTTATACGAGGGGACTTGCCGTTCCATATGAACTTAGAAATTAGTTTTTGCAGTTTAGACCAGTCATCTAAAGGTGGCGACAGATGTAGATAGCAGAAAAAAAATTAATGCGAGGCAAAATATCCATTTTGACAACAGAAATCAGAGCTTGTAAAGATAAAGGTAGTGTTGACCAACAAGTCAGGTCCATCTCTACCCGATTATATTTACCCTGGAAATTTCTCAGAGCTGTTGTGTGCAGAGATGGAAATATGTCCACACCCAAATATCTAAAGCTGGTTACTATCAGTATAAAAGATGTCAAAACAGAGTTAGAAGATGAATTGTTTAAGTGCATCAATGAAGATTTGTTTCAATTAATCTTATACCCAGAGAATTGGCTAATTGTTTGTACAAAATTATACAGACAAAATATGATGAATAGACGTAGCTGTATTACTAACATATAAAAGAATCTTCATCTGCATATAACGAAATTCTATGAAGTTTTGCTAAGTGATAGAGCTAACCAAATAATGTTGACGAATTTTCTGTGCAAGAGGCTCAAGAGAGAGTGCAAATAAGAGTGGCGAGAGAGGGCATTCCTCACGAGTCCCACGTAATATAGAAAACATTGGAGAGGTGGTGCCCCCTGTCATGACCACAGCGGAAGGATTGGCATATAATACTTTTACCATATTAATATAATCTCTGCCTAAACCAAGGCATTCCAATACTGACCAAAGGTAATGCCATTCAAGCCAATCAAAGGCTTTCTCAGCATCTAAAGACAAAGTTGCACACAGTCCATTCCACTGGCTATGTGTATAATATGTAGTAACCGGCTAACATTATCGGCCACAAGACAAGATTTAATGAAACCGGTCTGATCGTTATGCACCAATTTAGTCATAATGCATACAAACGGGAGGCCAAAACTTTGGCGAACAGTTTCACATCACTGTTTAAAAGAGATAATGGTCTATAATTCCAACACTGAGTCAAGTCTTTATTAGGCTTAGGTAACAGAGTAATAATGGCCATATTATCACTATTATTAAAAGAACCCAACCGAATAGAATACTGAATCATATTCAACAAAGGCTGTCCCAGCTCATCCCAGAAAGAAAGGTATAGATCGGGAGGGATACCCCTTTTCATACATACAAGAGCATCCTTTAAAGGGGACCCCTGGTGTTAAGACTTGTATGGCTTAATATAACGTAAATTATGTCTCTTACTGAAATATGTAGTAGAAAGCCCATGAAAAATGTACATTTTTTAAAAAATCCATGACATATTTCATTTTTTTGTGAGACTGTGATGGGTGATCATTCAAAAAGTATACTAGCCTAATTCTTGAGAAAAACTCTGCACAGTAATTTTATAAAATCTAAATGTTAATAAAAAGTTTAAAATTACTATTTGTATTCTTATGAAATGAAAAAACTATTTATATTAGATTTATATTTGTACGTGAATGTAAAGAATGATATGTATTTATAATAATGGAAGATTAAAAGATGTTTATTTTAAATGTATTGTGCAGCTTTTTAATGGGGCAACAAGATATGATAGATACGACAGAACAAAACAGGCTATTAATAATCTTTCAGTGTGCAAAACCATGATAATATGACATGCTTCAAAACAGCAGCACAAACCGCTTATGCGCATCCCGGGTGCGGAATGATGTGCGTAAAGCCACAGTGTGTGGAGTCACAGCGCGCAGTTACGCTGCGCATTGAAAAGTTCACATGAAGCTATGGAATGGCTTCAGATGTCTTTGAATACAGTACACGAAAACTTAATTGGTGCTAGTCTATTTTTTTGCTCTACTCCCATTTTTGCAGTATAAAAGAGCGCAATTATCAATCTGTTATTTGAATATCACGACGGGCCTATTTTGAGACTGTGGCGGGACAAATGCGGCGGGCAGCAACAGTCTAGTTAATGTATGGGAAACTCTGTATTTGGACCGATTTGGACAATGGGCGGTGAATTTTGTTTAGGTGCACAGTGCGTACTATGTCAATGACATAGAATGGTTGCACTTTTACTGAGCTACTGACACTGTCCTAGGGCTAGACGATTAATCGAAAAGTAATCGAAACTGAAATTCAGAACGTCTAATCGAAGTCATTTTCCCATGTCGGTTATTTCATTTTTTTTAATCCTGTTAATACTTTCCCCTTAAAAACATACTACCACGTGTGTAGCCACCTGACTCTCCCCCATCCAGTCAGTATCATAAAAGCAACACGGAGGTGAACGCCGGTTCAACACATAGTGATGGCGCGTGAGCGGTGAGCCTTGCGTCTTCACTAAACTTTGTCAGTTGTATTTGTTTTAAGGTTTGCCAGTTTGGACATTCAAGCGATTTTAGATGATTGGATGTATACTATTTCGAGCTACCATACTCGCGCAGCTGCATTGTGGCACGAACACTCATACAAACAGTAGCTGCGCAAAACCTGAAGATCGCGCGCACAGAGAGGAACGCAGAAACTAGTTGTCAGCGTTGTCCTGTGATTTATCACTAAAGTAGCTTAGAAACTCAACTTATTATAGCATATATTTTTCTACTTTTGAAGGAACTATTTACAACCCACAGCTTCACAATTAATAGAGAGTCGGTATGACCAATTCACACATGCAATCACTCGTACTGGTACTGTACTAAATTATCTTTATTGGATTTACAACAGTCTACATTAAGAACTTTTAGCTGAGGCCAACGGCTTGGCTTGCAGCTGATCTGGACCTTCGCTATTACCTTCGGTGATGCAGTGTCAAAGACCGACTCGAAAGGGAATGTCTCCGGTTCCCTGACCTTGGTTCCCTGAGAAGAGGAAACGAGACACTGCATATGCTGCTGTATTACTAAGCTCAGAGTCTTTTTCGACAGCACTCTGCTTCAGTCCAAGATTCTGAGGCAATGCCGTTCAGCGCCGCCCTATAATGCGGGAGAGCCTGCCTTTATGTTGTGTGCTTGAACGCCATTGGCGGGCGATTTCATAAGGCTTTAGTAAATTCAAGGAAGGAGAGGATAAGCCATAGTGCCACCTTCGGTGATGCAGCGTCTCCATCCCTCTTCTCAGGGAACCGAGGTTATGCTAGGTAACCGGAGACGATTTGTGGCTTCCATGTCTTCCAGGAGATTCATAATACAAACATTATCCCTGCGGCTCCGGTCTTCAAAATCAGTCATCTTTTCCTAAAAGGTCATCAGTCCTTGCGGGACATTTGTCGTGATTCTTCTCCAGTTTGCCAACCCGGCTGTTCAGACTGGAGTATCTATCACGCAGTTCTCTCACCCCATTAGAGAAGCTGGAGAGCTCCAACTGAATATTATCCTGTCTTGCAATGTTTTAAACTGTGCTTCAATAAACTGCTGCTGTTTCTCCTTAGCAGATGCGATCAGAGCGGTGTGTGCATGATGACGCTGCGTTTGCTTTCAATGCCCAGTGTCAAAACATAAAACATGTCGAGCAATTAGCGAAAGAACTTTGATATATAAATGATGAGTAGGGTTAGCTGCCATCATACTCACAGGTCATGTGACACCCCATAATTTCACCATTTTAAGTTACAGGGAAAGTCCCCCTGGAGCAACCTGGGGTTAAATGCTTCACTCAAAAGCACAATGGGGATAGCTTATTTTGAACTTAAAATCTTTTGGTTACCTGATCAATAACCACAAGGCTACACCATTAAAATATAGAGATCTCTTGAAGCATCTAGAAGCATCTCTTTTAAACTAGTGGATTCTTTGCAAAAGTCCACTCTTAGCTTATAAGTATGTTTCCCACATTGATTCCAGCCTTCATAGAAGTCTTGTTATACTCAATAAATTTGCCTTTTCTCTGCTTTTCTTTCTTTTACAGTATTGGCACAAAGGATGTTTCAGCTGTGAGGTCTGCAAAATGACTCTGAATATGAAGAACTACAAAGGCTTTGACAAGAAACCCTACTGCAGCCAGTAAGTAAAAAAAATAAAACATTCCTGAAATATCTGACTTGAAATCTAAATTTCAGTCCTGGGTCCATGACTTGATTCTCATTTTCTTTTCTTTTCTTTTTTTATAACTATTCATTTATTCAGAAATACATAAAAATGCACTTCATACAGTGACACAAATACTTTTTTACTATAATATAATTTTCAATTTATTAATTAAAATTCATTTTTTAACTGTGTTGATATCATTATGAATAAAAATTCTTAGTAGTTTTGCATACTATATTTTATTATTTATTAAAAAATAAGCAGTGAAGCAGGTTTGTTATATTAATATTTGGAAAAACATTTGAGTTACACACTTTATTTTAAGGTGTCCTTTTTACAGTGTAATTATACATGTTAGTACTGTGTAATATTAATTAACTACATGTAATTACTATAGGGTTAAAGTTAGGGGTTACTTTATTATAAGGTGTCAGTATTACAGTGTAATTACACATTTAAGTACTGAGTAATAACAATTAACTGCATGTACACTTCGGGATTAAAGGGTTAAAAGGTATATGGATAATGTCATTGTTTTACGTTTTTACTTGTTACATTTTTTAAAAGTTTTTCAAAACAATATGAAACCAACATTAATACAAAGAGTACATTTCTAAGAACTTGGCAGATGTATTTTAAACTAGATTTTTTTTTAAGTTTCTCTTGACTGTCACTGCTCACTGTTCACTAAATAAATCATACAGGTTAAGAACAACATGAGGATGAGCAGATGATGACAATTTTATTTTTGGAGTGAACTTTCCCTTTAAGCATTTATTTATATTTTGTCTAAATTTTGACTGCACCACTATCTGCCAACATATGTTTTTGTGTTGTTGGCCCCAGTAGAAAAAAAAAAATATGACAGCAAGATGCTTCAGTTGCATAAAGTTGCATAAACGCACAGATGCACATTATCCGTATCACTTCTCCAATGACAAATATTTGAAGTTCTGTTAGGTAAGACAAACATTTCTGGCCAAGCTTCATTTTGTGGAGGAGTCCTGTAAGAGTTCTTGTTCATTTGATTAGACATCTGCTGATATACGGTAATGCCATATTTCGCGATAATGAATATGCACAGTATTGTTATCGTGGGGACTTCAAAATACCGTAAATAATTATTTATTACCAATTATTAAATGTTTTATTATGCATTTAAGAATATTTTCCCCATCAACCGTATAAAATGCACAGCACCACTGTATTCTGTGTCAAAGGGACACGCGCTCAGATGTAAACAAGCCCAACGTGCATGAGAAGCATATGGCGGAACGAGTGAAGGAGACGCGCTGAATGAAAGTGCACGTTCACTCTCTGACAGCAGAGGGCGCTGATGGAACAACAGAATGCAGCGGTTACCCCGGAAACCCCGCAAACAAAGCAACTGCGCTAATGAATAGTTTTTAAAATGCTTCAAACAGCCATTCAGTTTTTTTTTATCTCAATGTTGTTCATCACAGCACCAAATTCTTAATACTTAATAGGCTATTTATTTTCAAACTTAAAATTTTTTATATTTTAATCTGGACTACAACTGTCACGGTTCCAGTCATTCCCGGACTACATTTCCCACAATCCTCCCTGGCAATCACCTGCACTCACTCCACCAATCACTAATCACCACACCCAGCTGCAGCTCATTATCTGGACTATTTAAGCCACTCACATTCTCACACACTTTGCGAGGTCTTGTTTACTCCGGTTGCATTTCTGAGCGTTATCATTCTGTCTGTCTGCCT
Organism: Anabarilius grahami; assembly: GCA_003731715.1. Classification (NCBI taxonomy): domain Eukaryota; kingdom Metazoa; phylum Chordata; class Actinopteri; order Cypriniformes; family Xenocyprididae; genus Anabarilius; species Anabarilius grahami. The sequence continues at coordinate 5,475,227 of RJVU01017312.1, forward strand.
GTTTTGATCAAGTCTGTTCCCCATCTACGATTCTCTGCTGCCTGCCTTTGGACTGTTTATTGTTTACTGGACTTGTGATTGATATCTGCCTGCCCTGATTCTACTGCCTGTTTTACGACCACGATTCTGCCTTGTCCCTGCTGTACCTGTTTGCCACTGTTTGACCCTTGCCTGTTTGACCACGAACATTGTTCAATAAAAGCTTGCACATGGATCTCACGTCGTGTCCCGCCTCGTTACAGAAAACCTCGCCAACACAAGGATCAAGCAGCTTTTCAGAAGAACACTGGCCCGGTATGAACATCGCACAATTACTATTATGTCTCAAGCAGGGCACACGATCTGTGGAGGAATATGTTACTGAATATTTGGACATTGTTTATTGGTCAGATCTGCCGGACTGTGTGCTCATATGGTGCGTTCACACCAGATGAGACTTGCGCGAATAAAACGCTCCATTTGCGCGTAGTTGGACTCTTGGACATTTTGAGTTTACTCGCTTCATTCGTGCGTGAAATTCATTTCACAACAGACGCAAATTCGCGTCATGAGAGGGGCTCTCCCGCTCCTTTATGTGTCCCAGACTCTTCCACTTCTTTCTGCACACTTCCTCTGAATAAACACAACTCGTCAGCGGGAAAGTAGTTGTAAATTACAGCGAATAAGCTCAATTTGCCAGCTTTAGCTAGCTTGTAGTCTCTATGTGTGTGTATATATGTATATATATATACATATATAGCTCAAATTGATTAAAGACCGTTTTTTACAACTTACCAGATTGTCCGACCTCCTCACTCACTTTCTTTCAAGCAAGATCCTTTTTATTCCTGTTTCTATAAAAGTATGAAGATGTACAGCGACGATGATTTTGTCCTCCATGTTGTTTTGGATTTCTGCCTCAGCTCGCTACGTCACGTCACTACTAGAGCAAGCTCTTGATTGGTTAGCGCGGCACGAATTTTCGCCAAAGTTCAGATTTTTCAACTTGCGCGAATCGCACCGCAGGATGTCTATTCACGTCTTTGCATTGACTTAACATGTAAAGTGCTCGCGCTTAACGCTTCATTCGCATCTGGTGTGAACGCACCAATAGACTTTTTCTGTGAGGGCATCAATCAGCCACTTAAAACACAGCTGATTCGTGAGGTACCCCGTTCCTCCCTTAGTCATTTTCTGTTTGCTCTCCATTTACTGTGGGTGTCGCAGAGGAATGCGACACTTCATCTATTCACGTAATGGCTGCCGCGCCAGAGGACACTCACAAGATGGCGGCCACCAAGTCACGTCTCCGCTGATCGCCCAGAGTCACGTCACGTCTCCGCTGATCGCCCAGAGTCACGTCACGTCTCCGCTGATCACCCAGAGTCACGTCACGTCTCCGCTGATCGCCCAGAGTCACGTCACGTCTCCGCTGATCGCCCAGAGTCACGTCACGTCACGTCTCCGCTGATCGCCCAGAGTCACGTCACGTCACGTCTCCGCTGATCGCCCAGAGTCACGTCACGTCTCTGGACCTGTCCAAGAGCGGAGAGGATTGTTGTCCAGTGTGGACGATCCACCGCTGACTTCAGCATGTCAGCATTCCGAAGCCTCCGCCGGCTGCTTCGCACTCCAGCCCGGCGGCCGCTTCGCCAGCGTCTATGGACAAGATGGCCGCTTTGCCAGCGTCTACGGACAAGATGGCTGCCCTGCCGGTGCCACCCAGGTTCCTTGCCCTGCCGGCGCCACCCAAGCTTCTTGGCCTGCCGGCGCCACTCAGGCTCCTTGCCCTGCCGGCGCCACCCAGGCTACTTGCCCACGAGCCCGCTTCAGACTCCATTCCAGCCCACAAGTCCCTTCCTGCCACCACTCAGTTGTATTTCTTAACTAACATTAACAAAAAAAGAATACTTTCTGTAACAAATGTAGCTATTGCTCAATCTTATTTAATGCATTAAATAATGAGACCTTATTGTAAAGTGTTGCCTGTTGTTCTTTATAGCCTAATTCTTTTGCACTTCAATCTGTTTGAAAATTGTACTTTATATATTTTTGGTGTATTGTATTTAACCCTGTAAAACCCAAATATAGAAAAAAATGAGCAAACTTTTTTTTGACCTCTCAGATATTGTTTTATGAGACCTCTGGTGTAGAAATTAAAGATTTTTCAAATTTTTTACATTTTAGTTAGTTTTTAGGGAAATGTTGTAATATTGCAACGTTGGGCCTAGTTAGGAGCAGAATTTCTGTATTTGTACTCACTTTGTATGAACAGATATACAGAGCATTTAAGCATTCATTTGCAGGGTTGATTGCTTACTTAGCCCCATAACAGTATATATCATGAGTAATAATCACACAACAATCATATTTTTTATGAATAAGCATTTATTAATAAAAATATTGAAAAATGTGTATTTATAAAACTTTTTCTTCTATCACTTTCAATGTGGTTTGAATGAGGTCTGTGTTTTGCAGTGATAGTCACTAAGACAGTTCTTTTCATCTGAGAAGCACAGGCGAACATTGCACTTGCTACACAGTGTATTTGTGTATCCATTATTGCAGTGTCCTCTCTTCGTCTTTACTGGGAAATGTGCAATCATGTCTTTGCGTACATCCAGTGGGGGGGTGGTCCGAAGACATCTTGGCATTCTGAAATGGAAAAAGTAAAAAAATAAATAAGTGAATAATACATATGGGTCTTCTATTGTAATAGATAAACTGAAAGAATCTAGAGATCTAAGTATTATCCATCAAAGTGTTATAATTTCAATGCAAATGCAAATCAAAATTCCACTACTACATTCAAACAATACTGTCTGGCTGGCCTATTATGCTCTCTACCTTTCATACTAAAAGAACACATGCATCCCCCCAGAGCACTTACAGGTTCATATTCAAGACCATTCACACCTGTCCCTGAACAATGCAACAGGTATCCCCCCAAAAAAATCCAGAACATCCAGAGCTTGTTTTCTATCTCCTAATGCTATAAACTGCTCAGGATCATTTAGAAGTTAAAAAAAACAAACAAAAAACTACAAAGATACAGGGAGTTTCAGATACTGCTCTGTTTGGTGGAGTTTTGAAATTCCACATACAATTTATTCCTGCGTTTAATTATGGTCTAAGCTAAACTAAGTACAAATTTAACAGAAAAGCACATTTAGAACTTAGTTACAATGAATCATCTAACAGTTTAAATTTCAATTTGTGACCATGTGAGAAGTGCAGTGTCCTTATGTAATGTGTAAGAAGCACAGGCTATTTTCACTACCACTCTGGCCCAACGTTGTAAAATTACAACATTGACTTAACAAACTCTAAATCAAATTTGATTAATGTTTTCCAAAATAACTAAATATGCATGTGTTCTAGACATTGTAATAAACACACAAAAAAAAATATGTAAGGAATTTTAATTACTTGAATCTTGACAAATCCAGTCATGCAAAAAAAGGAGATGACTTCAACGCGAAGTTTGCAGGTAGAGTGAGTTCATGGCCAGATGACCTTACCTATAAACACTTTTTCTATCCATTAGCATTGTGAGGACAAACAATAGAACCCATTAACTATGTAAATGTGGTCTTCAGAAAAAAAAACATTTGCAGGCCTTTTTTAAAAATTGTTGAAAATGATGTTGTAATTCTGCAACAGTGGGCTTTACAGGGTTAAACATTCAGAGTTCTTTTTGTTATTACAAAAAGAGTTCTTAAACCTGTTATAGTATGACAACACTTTTTTTTTTTTTTGCAACTCATTTCAATATCGTGATAATAACGTATACCGTGATAAAAGCCTCAGCAATCGCAACATGAACATTTGATACCGTCACATGCCCAAATTTGAGGAAGCCAGAATTCTTGGGCCGGCCCAGCCTATGCCGAAATGTGCTCTGTTTCAAACTAAACTGCTTGTGTGATAGTCCCCTTAGCCTGATATTTACTTTCATGTGGAAGTGAATGAAATATTCTTCCACAACAATACAATGTCCTACATCTATGTGGCTGTTTGCACAGGTCTTGTGAGTTTAATAAAGCACTCTTTGTGGGTATGTTCTGCTTTATTTGAAACTTACAAGACCACAATCATTGTAGGCTTATTGTTTCTTGTTTCAAGCAAACCAGATCAGTCTTGGTGTTCGATAGGTAGGCTTAGATTAGAAAAAATGCTTCATTCTGAAAAGGCCATTCTTTCTGAGGTCACCCTCACCTGTGACTTACAGTGCATCTCTTTAGCTCAGTTTAAACTGCCACTGGTTTTTGTTCTCTTTCCCTGCAACACATTGAGCTTTATTTAGACAAGGCTAGGAGGTTCAATTTGACCTCATTTTCAACAAATCCATTTTGGGATTTGTCTTTAACATATACAAGTTATGCTGAGGTTGAGAAGATGAAGATAGGCCATCTTTAGGTGAACATTTTCCACATCATATGTGAACTTTTCCTGTTACTCACTTGGGGAAGTTCTAATTTAAAACTGTTGTTGGGTAAAGGGGCAGTCACACTACACTTTTCGTTCTATTCACATGCAAATGAATGTGGGGGACAGGAAACGCAAGCTCATGCGAAGAGGTTTCTCATTTCAATGTGTTCCAAAGTTAAAGTTTGGTGAACTCTGACATGCGAATTCGTATCACATGAAGACGTGTGACCAATTGAAGATTGATACTCCTCAGCAGGACATTTTAGTTGAACTAAAAGAACACAAACTTTAAACCTGCAGGATTGCTGCATTGCAGTAAAGTGAAGTAGATTGACATATTTTATGACATAACTTTTTTAATATATTATATGTTGAATTGTTTAAAAAAAAAGACTGTGCAGAATGTGACACAATTTTGTGACTGTTGCAGTGCCCATAGAAATTTTGCATGCATGTCTAGTGTGTCCACAGCTTAATGCAGATTTTCTCTTTATTGGCCTTGTGTACTTTTGAAATTCATTTAAATATGTATATAGAAATGTCAGTACCTAATGACAAACCTGGACATTAGGATATGCGCCATATATGTGCATTATGTCTACATGGATATCAGCCCATGAATTTGTATTTGCCCCCATTTTCCTAGTAACTTTTCACTTAGTTGCTAAGCCTGGATGTGACATCCAGACAGAATGTTACTCTGTACAAATAACTACTGTCTAAATGTTGTGACCCATCCATAACACTTAAGCCGTTTTTCCACCGTCAGGCCGAACGGTTCTAAGGCTCTCTTGCGAGAAATGAATCAAACTGACGTTCTCCTTGTTCCGTGTGATTGGCTGTTTGCCGCACGTGTCACACTTTCAGGTGCACGCACTTTGCAAACTCTGGATTAAACCCGAGTTGACAGAGAGAGTTTATACCGAGCGTTGTGCAACAGCTGATCCTGATCTAAACAAGGATGGATTTATCTGGATTTGTCAACTCCAAACCTACTCTGAAACTCAGAGTTTGTCAAGTCACGTCACCTTTATTTATATAGCGCTTTTTACAATGCAGATTGTGTCAAAGCAGCTTTACATTGATAACTGGTACATAATTTTGGCTGCACAGCAGCTCTTAAAGAATAGTATCAATGCAGGCAGATCAGACGCACTGTTGATTAAATGTCAAGAATACTGTTGAATATCAAATGTAAAGTCAAATGTCAAGTGTCCCCAACTAAGCAAGCCAAAGGCGACAGCGGCAAGGAACCCAAACTCCATCAGGTGACATCAGGTGGCAAACAGGTGGCAAACAAGTGGCAAATAGGTGTTAAAATGGAGAAAAAAACCTTGGGAGAAACCAGGCTTAGTCAGGGGGCCAGTTCTCCTCTGGCGAACAGTGCTTTGTTACGAATCAGGTTGCTATCATAAGTCTGATAGGATCGCAACAATCAAAGTGTTTATTTCAGTTCCATCCAGTTGAGGATCGTATTCATCACAGCGGTATGGACGGTTTGTTGAGGAACTGTGCTACTGGCTGTCGAGTCGATGAGGCCTTCACAATGGATGATCTAGTCGACTCGATCTCTGCTGATACTTCAGGGCTGCGTTGTGGTCGTGTCATGGCTCCGGTCCTTGGTCTCAGCTGGATACGGCCCGGATCCGGTTGACTACGGTAAACCTCGGGATAAACAGAAAGACTAATATTAGCGTAGATGCCATTCTTTTTCTGATGTAACGAGTACATCTGGTGTTATAGAAAGTGTTCCCGGTTCCGGCTGACCTATTTTATGCAGCCTAATAATCCTTTAACGGATTTGAAAATATAAATTGATAATGTGTTATGTGTATGCCAGGTTAAAGAGATACGTTTTTAGTCTAGATTTAAACTGACAGAGTGTGTCTGCATCCCGAACAATGCTAGGAAGATTGTTCCAGAGTTTAGGTGCCAAATAGGAGAAGGATCTACCGCCTGCGGTTGATTTTGATATTCTAGGTATTATCAGCTGGCCTGAATTCTGAGATCGCAATAAACGTGAAGGACTATAATGCATTAAGAGCTCGCTTAGGTACTGGGGAGCTAAACCATTTAGTGCTTTGTAAGTAATTAGCAAGATTTTAAAATCTATACGATGTTTAACAGGAAGCCAATGCAGTGATGACAGAACTGGGCTAATATGGTCATACTTCCTAGTTCTAGTAAGAACTCTAGCTGCTGCATTTTGTACGAGCTGTAGTTTATTTATCAAGCGGGAGGAACAACCACCCAGTAGAGCGTTACAGTAATCTAGCCTTGAGGTCATGAACGCATGAACTAACTGTTCTGCATTTTTCATTGAGAGCATATGTCGTAGTTTAGATATATTTTTAAGATGGAAGAATGCGGTTTTACAGATGCTAGTAACATGGCCTTCAAATGAAAGATTGGTATCAAAGAGCACACCCAGGTTCCTAACTGACGACGAAGACTTAACAGAGCAGCCATCAAGTGTTAGACAGTATTCTAGGTTATTGCGTGAAGAAGTTTTCGGTCCAAAAATTAGAATCTCTGTTTTTTCTGAATTTAGTAGTAGGAAATTACTGGTCATCCAGTTTTTTATATCAGCTATACATTCTGTTAATTTAGCGAATTGGTAAGTTTCGTCAGGGCGCGAAGAGATATAGAGCTGAGTATCATCAGCGTAACAATGAAAACTAACGCCATGCTTCCTAATGATATCTCCCAAGGGTAGCATGTACAGAGTGAAAAGCAACGGTCCTAGTACTGAGCCTTGCGGTACTCCATATTTAACTTGTGATTGATATGACATCTCATCGTTTACTACTACAAACTGATAACGGTCAGATAAGTATGATTTGAACCATGCCAATGCAATTCCACTAATGCCAACATAGTTTTCGAGTCTATTTAGAAGAATATTGTGATCAATAGTGTCAAATGCAGCACTAAGATCCAGTAACACTAATAGAGAGATACAACCACGATCTGATGATAAGAGCAAATCATTAGTAACTCTAATGAGAGCAGTCTCAGTACTATGGTACGGTCTAAATCCTGACTGGAAATCCTCACAGATACTATTTCTTTCTAAAAAGGAACATAGTTGTGATGAAACTGCCTTTTCTAGTATTTTTGACAGAAAAGTGAGATTTGAAATCGGCCTGTAATTGACTAATTCTCTAGGATCAAGTTGTGGTTTTTTAATAAGAGGTTTAATAACAGCCAGCTTAAAAGTTTTTGGTACGTATCCTAGTGATAAAGATGAATTAACAATATTAAGAAGAGGATCTATGACCTCTGGAAGCATCTCTTTCAATAGCTTAGTCGGTATAGGGTCTAACATACATGTGGATGATTTTGATGATTTAACAAGTTTAGACAATTCTTCCTCTCCTAAAGCAGTAAATGAATTGAATTTTTCTTCAGGGACACTACAATGCACTGTCTGACACAATACTGTAGTAGACGGTTGCATGGTTATAATTTTTTCTCTAATATTATCAATCTTGCAAGTAAAGAAGTTCATAAAGTCATTACTGCTGTGCTCTTTGGAAACATCAGAAGTTGAAGCTTTATTTCTTGTTAATTTAGCCACTGTATCAAATAAATACCTAGGGTTGTGTTTATTTTCTTCTAAAAGTTTTGAAAAATAGGCAGATCTAGCAGTTTTTAAGGCCTTTCTGTACTCAATCATTCTCTCTCTCCACGAAATGCGAAATACTTCTAGTTTTGTTTTCTTCCAGCTGCGCTCCATTTTTCTAGCTGCTGTTTTTAGGGCCCGAGTGTGCTCATTGTACCATGGCGTTGGATTAATTTCCTTAATCTTTTTTAAACGCAAAGGAGCAACTGAGTCTAATGTGCTGGAAAAGACAGAGGCAATAGTTTCTGTTGCAACATCGAGGTCTTCTAAGCTGTCTGGTATGCTAAGGCGATGAAACTGATCAGGAAGATTATTTATAAAGCGATCTTTAGTGGTAGAAGTGATGGTTCTACCATATTTATGGCAGGGAGGCAGTTTAGCCGCTTTAACTAAATGTAGTATACACGAGACTAGATAATGATCTGAGATGTCGTCACTCTGCTGCAGAATTTCAACGGCATCAATATCGATTCCATGTGACAATATTAGATCTAAAGTATGATTACGACAATGAGTGGGTCCTGACACGTGTTGTCTAACACCAATAGAGTTTAGAATGTCTGTAAATGCCAATCCCAATGAGTCTTTTTTATTATCTACATGGATATTAAAATCACCAACAACAAGGACTTTATCTGCAGCTAGTACTAATTCTGATAGAAAATCGGCAATTTCTTTGATAAAGTCTGTATGGTGTCCTGGTGGCCTGTATACAGTAGCCAGCACAAATGTCAACTTACATAATGTTACGTAAAGCACCATCACTTCGAAGGAATTATATTTGAAAGACTTCTGGCTGATACTGTAAATATTACTATAAATTACAGCAACACCTCCCCCTTTGCCTTTCTGTCGAGGATTGTGTCGATAATCATAACCTTGAGGGCTAGACTCATTTAAAGTAATGTAATCGTCCGGTTTTAGCCAGGTTTCTGTCAAACACAGCACATCTAGATTATTGTCTGTGATAATATCGTTCACAATAAGTGCTTTTGAAGAAAGTGATCTAATATTTAACAACCCAAGCTTTATCATTTGTTTATCATTATTATCTCTATTTTTTATTTGTTGAACATCAATTAAATTTTTACCATTAAATGGGTTTGGAAGTTTTTTGTTTTTACTAATTCGGGGTACAGACACAGTCTCTATGTGATAATATCTAGGTGCGAGAGTTTCTATGTGTTGGGAATTATCTGACTTCTGTAACGTGAGGCAGCTAGCAGACGGTCGGTTTAGCCAGTCTGTCTGCTTCCTGTCCTGGGCCCCAGTTTGTCATGTTTTAGTTCTAAGACTATGTGCCATATTACTAGAGAGAAGAGCAGCACCATCCCGAGAGGGATGAATACCATCTCTTTTCAACAGGTCAGGTCTGCCCCAAAAACTTTTCCAATTGTCTATGAAACCTATATTATTCTGCGGACACCACTTAGACAGCCAGCCATTGAGTGATGATAATCTGCTAACTATCTCATCACTCCTACGAACAGGAAGGGGACCAGAGCAAATTACTTCTCCTGACATTGTACTTGCGAGTTCACACACCTCTTTAATGTTAATTTTAGTGATCTCCGACTGGCGAAGTCGAACATCATTTGTGCCGACGTGAATAATAATTTTAGAGTATTTACGATTAGCATTAGCCAGCACTTTTAAATTTGCTTTGATGTCAGGTGCTCTGGCTCCCGGCAAACATGTGACTATGGTGGCTGGTGTCTCTATTTTCACGTTCCGTGTAATAGAATCGCCAATTACTAGGGCACTTTCAACAGGATTCTTAGTGGGTGCGTCACTGAGTGGGGAGAACCTGTTTGATGTTCTTATTGGAACGGAAGAGTGGTGTTTTCCACGGCTAGGCCGCCTCACCTTTACCCAAGTGCCCTGCTGTGCGGGCTCTACAGCCGGAACCGAACAATGTACAGAGTTCACTAAGCTAGTCGCATCCAAAACAGTATCTGAAGCCCCTGCATTCTTACTATCCTCGATTAAAGGTTGGAGGCGTGTCTCTAATTCTGAGATTCTCTCTGTCAGCCTGACTATTTCCCTACATTTATGACATGTAAATCCCTCGTCGCTGACAGAGAGAGCTATGCTAAACATGTGACAAACTGAACACGAAATAACACTGGGAAAGGATGACATGACTCACCGTGTTTGTAGACTGATCCGAGTTACCACAGCTGTTTGATGAACGCGTTGAAAAAGGAGCGCGCGAGACTGATGACAAGTTAGCAAGCTAGCGAGATGCAAACGCGTTGTAACAGCAATTTAGATTCAAAGATTACAAGCTAGCGACATCAGATTAATGTGGTAGGCAATAATAATAATATAAGCAACAATGAATTAAAGTAAGAGATTCAATAAAAGTAAGAGAAAACAAAGCTATACGGAGACGCAGAACACCAGCAGCGAGGCAGAGGCAGACAGGAGCAATCGAGCAAGAGCAGAGAGTAAGAGCAAGAGCAAGCTTAAGTATATGAAAAAGTTATAAGCATATGAAAACAAATTCTCCACTAGGTGGCACTGGTCCGAAACTTCTCAGGCTCCTTCAGGGCATTGTGCTGGTGACCCATACCAAGTTTCGTAATGATACGCTAATGTGTTCGTAAAATACAGCATTTTAGCACAAAATTTAAAATGGCTGACGGCCAAATTGGCCGATATGGGAAAATTGGATATAATTTCACTCGGCATGATGCCCCGAATCCAACGAGACCAAAATAATATGATTTTTGGACAAACCAATCAGAAGTTATAAGCAAAAATAAATAAAAAATCGTATCTCTGCACCAGTAGGTGGTGCAGCGCCAAAACGCTGCATGTTGCCTCAGGTCATGCTTGTGATGAAATGTACCAAGTTTGGTCTGAATACAATAAAGCATTGCAGAGATACAGCATTATGTCTATTTTTGCAAGTGCTACGTAAAATTTGTTTGCGTGTTTTTCGAAAACGGTTTGAGAAATCAGTTTGAATTCCATAACTTTTTGTCGTGGTCTGAAAATCCGAGTAACAGCCTAGGAGGAGTTTGAAATTGAATTGAATTCAAAATGGCAGAAAATGATGTCATAGGGTGCAATCGATTCGACTTGACCCAAGGTCAATTTTGTTTCTAACCCTTACAGTTCAAAAGTTATTAACATAAACATGAGTGCAACTTTGGACAGCTGGTGGTGCTAGAGGGATTGAGTTAGAGACTCCAAATTTGCTATGGACACAGTTCAGACTGTCCTCTAACTGTGTGCCAAATTTAAAATTTACAAGCAATGATCAGCTTAGGGAGCTAAGCACAATTACACAAACAACCCAAAGGGGAAGTACGAAGCTCACCTAACAGATAGAACATACCGTAGGCACATAGTCATGGAGGCCGGAAAGGGGCCTACGACATGACTGAAGTTCTGCATAAAGAACTATATATAACACCAGAATACTCAATCTCATAGAGGTATTCCAAGGGCGGCCTACAAGGCTGCACACCTGAAACTTGCTGGGAGCAAGAATGAACATTGATTCTGGGAGCAAGAATGACTTCAGTTACTGTGAGTGCCCACATAACAGTCCATCCAACACAATCCAACAAGCAGTGCACTCGGTAAAATAACCTTTTACTCTTTAAAGCAAGAGGAGTACAGCGTACGCCATCACGTGCTAAGGAAGGCCCCGCAGGGCCTATAACCTCAGCGAGACACGTGGCATCAGCTCGTGGCAGTGTTATCCAGCTCCAGGCGGGACAAATAACTGAACTACAGAGGAGGTTAATTAGTCACCTGGGGCCCTGGCCAACCAGTAGCATATTATTCCCTTACTCTTTTTAGTAAAGAAATATATCATAACAATGCCAGCATGTTCTCAAAGAAGGCCCAGAGGGCCTACCCGTCACACATGGTGCCAGCTAGTGGCCACTAAAGTTCTATGAGCAAAAATAGAACCAAGTTACTAGCGAGGTAACTACGTAGCTCAACTAGAGCTAAAGGAGAGACCATAGTCAAGGAAGTAAATGCATAAAAACCGAACAACAGAGCAGTTTAACACAAGAACTTACCCTGAGAGGCAAGCCACTCAGAAACCGTACTCAGTAAAAGCACCTTTTACTCTCAAAGTGAGAGGAGTACATAGCCGAACTCCAGCATGATACACAGGAGGCCTCTAAGGCCTACGACTTATAAACAGGTGGCGTCAGCTAGTGGCAATCACGACCCATCCATGGTGATGAGTCACATAGAAACCAACACAAAACTGTGCCAACATGCAAACTGAAAGGAGGCCCTGGTGGGGCCTTCGACTCCACAAGCACATGGCATTAGCCAGTGGTAGTTTCATGACCGAACCAGCCAGCAGGCCAAGTGATCGGTAAAACCACCTTAACTCTTAAACAAGGAGTACACACTCTGCCACAGTACTCTACGAGAGGCCTGACCTAGGGCCTACTCTTACAGAGGTGGGCGTGGCCGATGGCAGTGATGGTAACCACACAGAACTGTGCCAACATGTAATTTGAAAGGAGGCCTTAGCGGGGCCTTCAACTTCAGCACATGGCGTCAGCTAGTGAACATCATGACCAAACCAACCAGCAGGCCATGTACTCAGTAAAACACCTTTTACTCTTAAAGCAAGAGGAGTACACACTCCGCCACAGTACTCTACGAGAGGCCTGACCTAGGGCCTACTCTTACAGAGGTGGGCATGGCCGATGGCGGTACGAGTCATACAAGACCAACACAAACTGTGCCAACATGTAATCTGAAAAAGGAGGCCTGGCGAGGCTTACTATATTTAGCAACACGTAATGCCAGCCACTCAGAAATGTACTCAGTACAAGCACCTTTTACTCTCAAATTGAGAGGAGTACTTAGCCAAACTCCAACATGATACACAGGAGGCCTATAAAGCCTACGACTTGTATGCACGTGGCATCAGCTAGTGGCATTTAACTGAAAAGGAGGCCTGGCCTACTACTTTTAGCAACATGTGGCGCCAGCCAGTGGTCATAAATGGGTACCAAGCTCAAAGAGGACCAGCTCTAGGCCCAACAAAATAATTGTGGGTAACTAGCTACAACAACCTGAGCTAACCCTACACGTTCCAACAGGCAATGTACCAAAATTACATGGTACAATAAATATGCTAACATGGTCTAAGGGAGGCCTACAAGGCCTACCACCTCAAACAAACATGAGCATAAGCCTGAGGCAGTGCTAAGATACGTGAGCAAACTCGCGATCATATACCAACAGCACCCAAGATACAAGCTGTACTTAGAAGGAGGCTAACAATAAAGAGCCAACTATCTTTACAGTATATGTAAAACAGCTGCTGTGGTCATGATCGACTGGGAGCTAACGGAGATCATCTTTAATTCTAACCAGAAATAAGACTCTCTACACTCAACCTGAGTGTGCAATCCAACAGGTGATGCACTCAGTGAAACACAAACCCTAACCGGGAGTACAACAGAACACCACGTTCTTAGATAGAGGCTAATTACAGCCTGCTATCTTAGAAACAGGTGCTAACCTGTGGCAGCACTAGAGTAAGCTCACATATGTTTATGTATGTAGGGCCAAGGCTTAGAACCCAAAGCAAAAATAAATGCTTTGTAATACATGCCATCCAAACAGGATAAATGCTTTCAACATTTCAGATCTGTAGATCTGTGCTGAACCCTTGAGTATGGAGGCTAAAAAACTAGCACCGTTGCTCAAACCTGAATATAATTCAAGGGGCTCACAGGAAGACATTATAAAGCATGACAAAGTTCTAGAAAGTGGGGCCTAGCAACACTGCATAACTTATCTCCTCAAAGATAAGGGCCTACCACCTGGGAAAAACAGCACCAGGAAGGCTAATAACAGCCTATAACCTTAGCTGTTAACCTCAGCCATAGCACCTACATAATAGCGGAGGGGAAATGGGCATACGGCCTAACAACTCCCTCAGGAGGAGGCCAGAACTAGGAACTATGCAACCTTACAAGGGATAGTAATAATAAGGGTGATGTAATAGACAAACACCTAACCTAGCTCTAGCCTAGCCGCTAGCTATGGCCTACTGGGCTTCACTTTAAATCCTCTCAGATATGAGGAGAAAATGAAGCACTACAAGCCAATAGTTCCAGGCGGCCGATTAAAGCCGACCTGCACACAAATAACTGAAGTGATGAGTGCTAACTCAAACCAAACTAACAATATTAGCTGAGAAGCTACTCTAACATAGGAGGCTACAAAATAGCGGCCATAATGCGGCCTGCATGTGAAAACTAGCCAACCTAATGATTCAGTTATTTTGCCCAAAAGAACCCCTTCTAACTTTACTGACTACATGCTCAGGAAAGCTATACAGGAAAAACAAGGTCTACATTTTTTATAAACATAAAAATATAGACCCAGCTTACCTTCCTGCGGCTCGTAGAACGAAGATTTCTCCTCATTTTCTTGCATGAAGAAGGATGAAATCAAAAGTTCTTTTAAGCCTAAAACCACTTTTCACCATCAAGCCAGAAGGCGGCCTTAGAAAAATATTATCAAAGGCCCAGCCGTCAGCCTGACTGTTAAAGAAGCACCTGAGCATGTAAAATGAAACCAAAAACTCAGGAGGCGGAGGAAGAAGGGACGAGGGCAAATGCAAAGTCGCCCTCGCAACGAGAGGGAATCGATTACAGACGCTACTGGTGTATGTAATCGATCACCTCCTCCAAAACCTGCTTTTTCCTCCTCGAGTCCAGCCGTCTCTGCGCCTTGCTCTGAAAGGAGGAGGCGCCCGAGCGGCCATACTGGATCTCTGGCCCTGTCTCAGAGCCTCAGCTCGAGATGGACCAACCTCCTGATTAACTACATGCTCAGAAAAACTATAAAGGAAAACAAGGTCTCAATTTAAAAGCAAAATATAGACCCATCTCATCTTCCTGCGGCTCAAAGACAGAAGATTCCTAATACTCCTTTTCTCTACATGAAAAAGGATAGAATCTAGGGTTCTTTTAAGCCTAAAAGATCCTCTCACTATCAAACCGAAAAAACGGGCCGACAGAAATAATCACTATGGGCCCAGCCATCAGTCTGACCATAAGAAGTATCTGAGCATGATCTAAAATATATATATTAGGGTTGGGCATCTAAGGTATAATGCCGATCCGATACGCATCTCGATACAAAGTATCCGATCCGATATATTAACGATATATTAACGATATAACGAGGGGGCAGTCGTGGCCTAATGGATAGAGAGTCGGACTTGTAACCCAAAGGTCATGGGTTCGAATCTCAGGTCCGGCAGGGATTGTCGGTGAGGGGAGTGAATATCCAGCGCTCTCCCCACCCTCAATACCACGACTGAGGTGAGACCCTTGAGCAAGGCACCGTACCCCCAACTGCTCCCCGGGCGCCGCAGCAATGGCTGCCCACTGCTCCGGGTGTGTGTTCACGGTGTGTGTGTGTTCACTGCTGTGTGTGCGCGCACTTGGATGGGTTAAATGCAGAGCACAAATTCCGAGTATGGGTCACCATACTTGGCCACATGTCACTTCACTTCACTTCATAAATGTGTGGCATTTTGCGATGCAATACAATACGATTGAACCCATATCACGATACGATGCGATAATTCAGCACTAGTTAATTAGATCAAGTTTATGTGGTGATGTGAAAGAGGATGCGGTGCCATTGAATTAGTTTGATTATTTATTAACCAAGTAAAACCAATACTTTTTTACAAACTGGCTTTTCTCTCAGAGCCTGAGTGTCGGTTTACAGTAGAGGGCCATTTTAGAACACATGGCACATATTATTTAAGTATTTCCAAGATAAACAGAACGTGTAAGTGCAATATATATTTAAAAAAAAAATCTTTGCACTCTTTCAACAGAAAGAAGGCTTACCATTGTACAACAAGAATTGTGATTTCACTTTTCAACTATGAAAATAAGTTTTATAAAGATATATTTTGCCACTGAATATTCAAAACTTAATGTCATGAACTAGCAGTGTTATGCTGCTTTTACTTTGAAACATCAATGTCACTGTAAACAACAGGCTAATAAAATAAATAAAATAAAAATTAAATAAAATTCCTTAAAGCAAACAGGAGGACACCTTGTGGCCTTTTAGAATAGTGCACATTGGTCAGTCACCTTCAGTTAAAGGTTTTTCTTCAGAAATATCAACTGATCAACATGATCAGGGTGAAGCAAGCTACGCTGAGCTGTAACTATGTCTCCAGCTGTGCTGAAAACTCTTTCAGCTGGTACGCTTCTGATTCTGATTCTGATTCTGTTGCTGGGATGGACAGATATCTCTTTGCTAAAGCTGATAGTAGTGGAAGTTCTACTTGCAGTCTCCACCACTGCAACACATCCTCATCCAAACCTAAAGTGTCCCTCTCTCTATATTTTAAGATTTCATCCTTAGCTTTCTCCCTGATGGTCTTTGCTGGTGGTCTTGCACTCAGGAAATCTCCAAACATCTGGTCCATGGCAGTCTTTTTCTTTGGAGGGGCATCATCTACAGAAGAGGGCAGAGGAGAGGCTCATCAGTTGTGCTAAAAAATCTGAGAATTACTTGACTATATTGCATCTTCACTACATACTTCTGTACATTTTTGTACAGTCTTGTCCTCTTTGGAAGGGCTTTTGTCGCATTTTGTTTCAGCTGTCTGGTCCTCTTCCAATGTGCCTGTTGCCTGGTCTTCATTCGGCATTGCTGTGTCACTGGCCTCTTCCTTAAAAATGCATAAACATGTAAAATAATGCATATTCATATATTATTAGTTCTAAACTGCAATAACGATCTTACTTTAAATGTTCTTACCTCTCCATTCATCTGTACCACCTCTGTTGTTATCTTCATGAATACCATATCCTTGGCAACAATGTCATCCAGAAAAGCCAGGTCTTTAAAACGCGGGTCAAGTGCTGAGGCACAGTGGAGAGTGCCTTCAAGATATGTATAACGGCCATCAAAGTCCTGCCTGAATCTGTCTTTCATATGGGAAATAACCTCTAGATCACTCTCATCTCGTTGGAATTGTCTCTGCAATTTGGCTTGGATTGGAGATATAATGGAGATGGTGGGATAGCTTTCGGTTTGGTATCTTATAACGAGGCTCCAAGACATGGAGGAGGTGTTTAAAACCTTCGTTCTCCGTGACACTATAGGGCTGAATATCTTTGCAGGTGAACAATGCAATAGCATCAGTTATTGCCGTAGAGCGCGCGGAACTGTTAGCAAGCGGGGCATGGAAAAAACTTTCAATACTTTTCTCACCACTTTTGGAGCTGGTAGCTACAGGTGAGTCAGAGCTGGAGGCAGGGGATGCAGGGGCACTGGCAGACGCTTCCGAATCCACAACAACACCGTGGCGCTTCAAGTGAGATATCAGATTAGTCGTACTGCCCGTGTATTTTACAGATGCGCGGCACATTTTACAAATTGCATCTCTCTTGTCAAGTCGTCCATCTTTCTTGTAAAATCCATAGTGTTCCCAAACTTTAGATTTAAAATTCAGTGGAGGATAAATTATCTCGGCGTCCGACATGTTTGTTTTGCTTACTCCTCGCGCTTCCTGACAACTGCCATTGGGCGCATCACTGGCTTCATCCGCGCAGCTGATACATTGAGTTGTAGTGTACACACATCCGCAAGTCCGTTGCTTAGGCCTACTTTATGTAGGTCGATTAAATTATGCGCAAAAAACAGGTTGACAACACTTGTTAATAAATAAAGAAATACATTCTGTATTAAAAGGTTAAGCTGTATCTCGGAAAAACTGATGCATCTCGCAAAAACCGATGCATCTCGATTTGCTTCCAAAATTTAATTCATCCTCTGCTGCTCTACCGATGCACTCGCATCGTGCACGCGCATCATGCGCGCGCATGACCGCGTATCGATACATATCGGTTAATCTTCCCATCCCTAATATATATACATGCATATAAATACATACATAATACACATATATATATATATATATATATATATATATATAGGAGGTGAAAGAAGAAGAGGAGAGGGTAGATATAAATCACCCTTATATAGCTGGGGGATCGATTATAGTCGCAACGGTGTTTACAATCGATCACCCATCTCACTCTCGCTTCTTCCTCCTCACATCTGTCTGGGCTCAGATACAAATCTGAATGGCTAGGGGGTTTTCCATGCCCTCCCGATCTCAAACGCAGAGATCATGAAGGAATGGAAAGTTTATGGGAGCTGCAGCATTCATGGACAGAAAGGAACCGCTCGTTGAGCCGTCCGCGCGCGGGCCCTTTCTTAACGCGCTCTCACGGCAGCTGCAGCCTGCCGAAAAAGCGCGTCCCAAAAACACCAGCAGCTCCGCATACACAGCACACAGAGGAGTGCTCGCTGCTGAATGCGATGACGTCAAACACGGACGTCATCGTCATCCAACAACTCATCCTCGTCAGCCCCGGTGAAGCCGAGAGAGAATACAACTCTCTCAAACTTCCCAACGAGCTCACCTGCGAGCCCTATGATTGCAGCCGCCGTTTTGCCTCAGCACAAATGGGGCCAGAATTACCAGGCGCAGATGAGGACACCTCTTCCCTCGAGAAGAGTGCCGAACGAGAACGGAGCGTCCCGATAGGGAGACGCTCACAGTAAACAACAGACAAACACACACAGACAGCGCCCTCAAGCAGTGTCTATGCTCGCTCCTCTCCAGACAGAAAATGCCAGAAATGTGTATTTCAAGTCTCAAAAACCTGGGACACGGATGAACACACTCTCTTGAACGTTTGTAAGGCATATTATAGAATCCCTTACCGGAGTCAACATAGTCACGATCAGACAGAACAGACCCGAAAGACGAAAAGATACTGACTGATTCGCTAGGTGCTCCTTATACACTGCGTTCCAAATTTTTATGCAAGTGACATATCAGTAAGATTTCAGTACAATAAACATTCAGATTTTAGTTTTTCTAAGAAAGTGTTTGTTTGTTTATTTATCCATGTCTTTTTAGATAACTGGTATCAATCTCAGACAAAATAATTGGCCAGATCTATGGAAACCCTACTTAGAGGTTGTTCCACATTATTAAGCAAGTCACAGTTCTCATGCAATATGTGGAGGAAGAAAGATCTTTCTGAAGATGAAAAGCATGAAATGGTCCAATGTTGTGCAAAAGGCATGAAAACAACTAATATTGTGTGAAACTGAGTGGCAAAAGGCTGGATCCAAGGCAGCTGCTTTCAGATAGACTGTGTCTGAAAAGGGGGCAGTGATCCCTTCTTGAGACTGGGCCATTTTCACATTAATGAAGATCCCAAGAAATCTTTTTTTCAGGGATGCCTGCAGACCTCTGACCAGGCCGCTCAGGAAACGAACTTGAGGCTTCAGCTTCTCAAGATGGTGATTGAGGGACAAGACGGATGGAACAACTGCACTGATTGTAATGACTTTCTCTCCCTGTGTCAAATCAGTTGCTTCTCCGAAAGGTTTCAAAATGTCCACCAACTCCTTCAGCAGATTCCACTCTCGTGGTGTGAATGACAGTTCTTTATGCCCGGCCTTCTCAAGAACTGCGCAGAGCTTTTGCTGATCACAATGAAGGATTGCTTTCACCTGCCGCAGTGTGGAATTCCATCTCGTGCTCACTGCAGCAGGGATGCCTCTGTGCTCCCCAAATTCACCATCGAAGATGTCTTTAAACGTTGTGCTTGTGTGGAGCAGGGAGCTAAGTTTTGATTACTTTCAAATTACTTTTGATTACTTTCGCTTTTGTTTCTTTCAAACCGTCTCCCACAACCAGCTGCAATGTGTGTGCAAAACACTGCAGGCGCTGTTTCTTTGCCATAGCAGCATCGACGGTTTGCTGGTCTTCTAGGGTTAAGTCATGCCATAGCTCAGGATCATCAAGATTATCTCCAGCATCATCATCTTCCTCCTGTTCGCTGGGGAAGCAGACCGTAAATGCCTTGCGCATGTTAGCAGCATTGTCACTAATGATATAGTCCAATTTAGCTTTGATGTTGTATTCATCACATATTGCCTCAAATTGGTCACAGATGCGCTATGCTGTGTGAGAGCCTTTGAAGCGGTTGCAGGCCAAGAGTTTAGTCTTTAGCTGTACCCTCTCTGCATCTCTCTCCATCCAGTGCACAGTGACACCAAGGAATCCCCTCATCTTTCGATCAGACCAAATGTCCACAGTGACTGAAACATGGTCAGTGTTGCTCAATTGAGTTTTTAACTTTGAACGTCTCTCCTCAGCAAGGCTCTCTGTTTTTGTGCTCAGCGTTCGGCGACAGACTGGGGTATACTTGCTGTCCAGCACAGCCAGAAAGTGACGAAAGCTCTTATTTTCCACAATTGACAGAGGAAAATTGCAGTCAATAATCAAGTCAGACAGTATCGCATTGGAGATGGCCTTCTGCTGTGGGTGGCTCATGCTGTAACGCCCTACACGAGTGTCCAGGAATTGTGAGATTGAAGGCTGTTGTGGTTCATCTACGATGCTTTTGTTCATCTGGTATTCTTCATACCTGTAACAGAGATGAATATGAAAAAGATGTCAGAAAATCCCTTATAGCCACACATGTTGTATTTGAAACTACTCTTTACTCATATCAATGTTGTTGTGTTAATATTCATTGTCTATTGTACACAACGGTATACGATAATACATTTCAGTTTCAGTGTATGCAATATTAAGAATATTTTCACTGCTTCAAAAGTCATAAGAAAGCCCTTTCCCTCAAGAAACTGAAGTCATATGCTTTATAGCAGTGGTTTTCAAAGTGGGGACGGGGACCCCTGGGTGCCGCGAGGGGTGCTAGGGGGGCCATGGCAAGTTGGCATGAAAAGTATAGCAAAACGTAATAATTGAATAAATTAAATAACTAAAGTAAACCAAATTAAACCAAAAATAAGCTAAACAATATTCCCATTAGTTAATATTATTATTCAAATTAGTTAACACAAACAAAGTAAAAACGATTGAGCCTATTTTGCCGACGTTTTGCACTGGGTGGGGGTGAGGCCAACTTCACGCAGTGATTGACGGCAGGACGGGCACATGATCGGCTCAGAATGCATTTTAAAATTGCACATTGAATTTTGCTACATTCATTGCGGGACACTTAATGGAAATGCAATCGCAAGTGTCTTACCTGTGACTGTGAGTGTAAATGCAATTAAGAAAAAAATAACATTTAAATTACAAATTTGCTACAGTTTTTGCTTGAACATGTTAAAAATATCTAATAATTTCTGTAATACATTTTAATTTTAATTTTGCAACTTATAAAGCGTTAAAATTATTATTCAATTTACATATTAAAACTAGTGTATGAAATGGCAAATGTAAATTATATAATTTAATTTTCATTTTCATTTTGCACCACACATTGCACAAATGTATGGGAAAATTCAAATTTAAATACAGAAATGCATTGCCATTTTGCATATTACATTTCAAATTGAATATTGCTACACATAAGCTTCCATACAGTTCAGCTTAGTTGTGATTAACCAAAATTACATAAACGACCTCAATGAGGCAGCACACCAGCAACTCTGAAACTGAATAATTGAAAGAGTAAAACTGAAAGGCCTGTTTTTGTCTCATGTGTGTTGGAGAGACTGAGATATACATTTGTGTTTATCCGTCTAGCAGCAAGGTAGAAATGGTACTTTAAAACGGACGTTGATATGATGTTGGCGAGGTTTTCCATCTGAGTGTGCTACACTCATGTACCTCATATAATCCGGGTTCAAAAATCCCTATTTATGTTAGCATGAACCAGCAAGGGAGACGTGTGTTTACTGTCTCGTTGATACAGTAAATATGCAGCAGCTAGTAAGTTACGGTACATCCGATAAGGTGCTTAGCATTCGTTCAAAACGTCTCGGGTTACTTGTGTAACCCTGGTTCCCTGAATAGGGGAACGAGACGCTACGTCGAAACGACGTGATGGGAACCCTCTGCGTATTGCGTCGTGAAGCACTTCTGTATCCAACCAATGATGAGATGAGACGTCAGAGGCGGGTGACGTCACGGACCAGGAAGCTATAAAGCACACCCAGAACAAAGAACGCTAGCTTCTGGAATATGTCTGAAGTAAGCGCTCATAGGTATGCCGGGGGTACGGCAACGTGACGTAGCGTCTCGTTCCCCTATTCAGGGAACCAGGGTTACACAAGTAACCCGAGACGTTCCCTTTAATGGGAACTGTCGATGCTACGTCGAAATGACGTGATGGGAACGCTATCCCAACTAGGCCGTACAGCCAAATACACGTCTGTTATCTTGTCGACAGTACCGCTGAACCTGGAGTGGAGTTAAAATCTAGATTGTAAAATCTAATAAAAGTGTGCTGGGATGACCATCCAGCTGCATCACAAATATCCGATATGGGAACTCCTGACACCAGGGCTTTAGAGGCCGCCATACCCCTTGTAGAATGAGCCCGGACCACCAAAGGACATGGTTGTCCGGCTGCTTTGTACGCAAGAGAGATGGCCTCGACCACCCACTTGCTCATCCTCTGCTTAGATGCTGGGCCCCCTTTCTTAGGGGACCCATAACATACAAACAATTGGTCTGTCTTACGCCACAGGGCAGCTCTGTGAACATAAGCATCTAGGGCCCGGACAGGGCAAAGCAGATTAAGTTTTTCCTGATCCGCACTCCTAAATGGAGGAGGACAAAAGGCCTGAAGTACTATAGGACCCGAAGCATTAGTGGGGACCTTGGGCACATAGCCCGGTCTAGTGTGTAGGAATGCCTTCACCATTCCTGGTGCAAATTCCAAACACGATGGCGAAACTGATAACGCCTGCAGGTCTCCAATTCTTTTAAGAGACGAGATTGCCAATAAAAATATGGTCTTGAGTGTAAGGAACTTCTCAGAAACTTGTTCTAGTGGTTCGAAAGGTGCCTCGGCTAACCCTTCTAACACTACAGCCAAATCCCAGGCTGGAGTCCTAGTACGTACCACAGGTCTCAGTCTTAAAGTACCACGGAGGAAGCGTATTACTAAGGGGTCTCGACCCACAGAGGAACCCCCTAAAGGAGCATGAAATGCAGAAATAGCTGCAACATAAACCTTTAGTGTTGAGTGAGTTAACCCTTCCGAGAATTTCCCTTGGAGGAACTGGAGCACCAAATTTATAGGTGCGTGGACCGGGTCCGTTCCGTGTTGATTACACCAAGCAACGAACAACTTCCATTTATATAGATATAACTTCCTCGTGGAGGGAGCTCTGGAGTTGAGAATGGTCTCCACAACCTCGGTTGAGAGACCAGAGTCTATGAACCTGGCCCCCTCAGAGGCCAGGCCCACAGTTTCCATAATTCTGGGCGAGGATGGAGTATCGTACCGCCCGCTTGTGACAGGAGATCCTGTCTGAGTGGAAGCTCCATCGGGGAGCCGTCTAATAGAGATATTAGGTTCGCAAACCAAAACCTTGTCGGCCAGTATGGGGCCACCAGTATTAGACTGACCCCTTCCTGGTGGATTTTCTCCAGTACTCCTGGGAGCAGAGCAACCGGGGGAAATGCGTACAGACGTCGCCTTGGCCACGTCTGCACCATGGCGTCCAGCCCTAGAGGTGCTGGGTGCGTTAGAGAGTACCATAGTGGACACTGAGTTGACTCTTTTGAAGTAAATAGATCGACTTCCGCTCGACCATACTTCTGCCATAGGAGCTCCGCCACCTCGGTGTGGAGTCTCCACTCCCCGGGCCTCGGCCCCTGTCTCGACAGGGCGTCTGCCCCCACATTCTGATTCCCCGGGATATATGCCACTCTGAGCGAGAGGAACTTCTCCTGGGACCACAGGAGGATTTGACGTGCCAAGTCTTTCAGACTCCGGGTCACGTGTGACGTTCCCCAAAGCGGTAAACGCAGAGTTGAGTTCCCTTTCGAAAGGGAACAAACTACAGTAAGCTATAGTTATAGAAAACTAGACGTGACAATAATATATTAGGCTATACTTTATATACTCTTTCTGAGGGCTGTTTCATAAAACAAGATTAGAAAACAAGCCAGGCTTATTTTAGTTAGTCAGACTTATTGTCAGCGAATTCTGTTTCATAAAACAAACTTAAATTAGTTCAAACTCAGTTACTCTGGCAACTTATGCTGTAAAACTAGCCTGGTCCGGGGCAGGCTAAATGTCAGGCTAAGCTGAGCTTCTCTAACACTGACCAATAGGAATGCAGTGATATTACAGCTGACTCTCTCACATACAATTATTTGACTTTATTATATATATATATATATAGGCTAATATAAATAAANTATATATATATATATATATATAATATATATTAGGGGTGTGACGAGATGGGTAGCTCACGAGACGAGACACAAGATTGAGTTCACGAGAACGAGACAAGATTTTTACACACTATTTTTAAGAAATCCTCAAAGATGATTAGAAAAATAATCTGCAGGTGCATTTGAAATGTTTTACTAATCATCTTGTAGTTAATGTCATTTCAGTTCTACATTCAGAGTATGAATTATCATATGCAGTAAAAGACAACAATATTCAAGCACTTTAAAACGTTTTGCCGCAAACTCAACGGACTGGCTTCTCTCCTGTATAATTTCATACAAGTCTCTTCAGACCTTAATGTACATTTATTTATGAGCTTCTACAACTTTTGACCTCCTAACTGAACTCCTTTCCACAAATTGTTTATAGATATAAAGAGTATAAATAAAAATGGTAAAACTTTACAATAAGTTCTCATTTATAAACATTAATGTATTAACCATCATCAACAATGAGCAGTATCTTTGCTACAGTATTTATTCATCTTTGTTAATGTTAGTTAAACATAAAAATAGTCATTTATGGTTAGTTCATGATAGTGCATTAAGTAATGTTAACAAATACAACTTTTGATTTTAACAATGTATTAGTAAATGTTGAAATTAACATTAACTAAAATAGTGTAGAAGTATTGTTCTTCCTTAGTTCATGTAAAGTTAACTAACGTTGACTAATGAAACCTTATTGTAAAGTGTTACCATAAAAATAATTTTTGTTTAGTCTTAAGTTCAAACAATAAGTGCAACCATAATCAAAGCACTCTCTCAATATTCAAAGTGCAAATAGAGACCAAATTTTTCTTTAAGCATGAGACAGAGCTGAGAGATGCTTACAACTACACACCCCAGCCTAAGATAGCTTTCATATTGAAAGATATTTGCATGCATCAGGGAGCCGCTTTCAAATTCGGGGTATTGACATCGCGTTTGAATATGCGCTCGCGTTTACTTTCACTTTCGCGATCGCGCGTACTCTGTGAATAGGGAGCGGCGGCGACCGTTATCCAACTGAATTAAATGTTTTTTTATTTCTATAAAAAGCAAAATGACAGTGGAGGCGTAATGTAAACGTAGCGGTGGCATATTCTTTCCTAATTTCACCCTCTATCACGAGACTGCTTTTCGCCTCAAAGAGAAATCTTGTCACAATTTAATCTCGCTAGATCTCGTCACACCCCTAATAAATATATATAAATATATATATATATATATATATATATGTGTGTTTGTGTGTGTGTGTAACCTACAGGTTTTCTTTTCTTACTGGCTAAATGTTTTGTGCCCAATATTCAATTAGATTGTTTGTTTTAAAATATATGAATACATTTCTCTCTGGTTTTGTTTGGCAGCTGTAGTACCTTTTATGGTTATTAGAAGAGCAGAAATTAAAATCACAAAATTAAAAATTAAAATAAATATGCACAGACTAAATTTTAATTGGTAAGATGAATCTAAACTCAGTAAATGGCCTAAAGTATATTGATTTACCCCATTACAATAAACCATTTACAGATACTATCATAAAAATACACTTACTTGTAGGTTTAAAATTGTACATAAGTGTAGCGATTTGTACAGTTAGTAATCAATTTATGGGTTATATATATGAATTATAATAAATCATAAAGCTTTATGATCAATTGTGACCAGTCACGGAAAGTAGGGACACAAGTCGGTTCTGGGGCATTTTGAGTTATTCACAGATTCTGAAAGTGTAGTCTCCAAGCTTTCCAACGATGTGTAACACATGGAAATCTGATACTATTTGGAGAAGTTGTGGCCATTTGAAGGTAGGCACTTAAGAAAGCTCTATAGGGAGAAAAACGCCTTTACAGTTTCTGCAGTTCTCACCTGTTCTCACCTGCTGGGAGTGACAATAGGGCTCATTTACATCTCATTTAGATAAGCCACACCCCCTGTAAAGCTGCATGGACCGCATACTATTAATAATAAAGGATAATGTGCATTGTAAATGTCAGTAATTTATCTTTTTTGACTTTTAAAAAAATTATTTAGAGATAACATGTTGCAAGACACTCCTTTAAAATCTGGCCATCATTTTTAATGTTATTATTTTAATGTTTATATATAGAAAAAGTACATATTGATGCTAATTTTATTTGTTATTTGCTGGTTTTCTACATAAAACTTGGTGAATTGATTTCATTGTGTAGCATTAGGACTTTTTGAACAGGATTCTGTGATAACCGTGATCATTTTGGTCACTATAATCATGAAATGAAATTTTCTCACCTGAGAAGAGAAAAGAATCACATAATAATGACCTGAAATGACTTGCATAATAATGAGGCCTTTCAGTCAGGTAGGCTGTGAAAAAAACTCTCTGTGATGGTGTATATCAAACATACAGAAAAAACAGCAATACTGTGAAATATTATTACAATTTAAAATAATGGTATTATATACTTTAAAATATAATGTATTTCTGTGATGCAAAGTGTCTGAACAATGTTACCTCTATGGCATTTCATATAGGCTTTTAGCTTAAAAGCATGTACATTTGGAGAAATATTGATGGATTCTCATATGTTTATGTCAATTTTCTATACAGAGGAGTAATATTTATTCAATATTTATTGTCATCACTATGAGCGCTGGTGTTTTCAATTCATACTTGCAGCCGGAGGGCGCTCTGTGCACCTTTAGTCCACAAATGCCTGCTAAAGAAGAATAGGCAATCCAGGAACTAACTGAACTAACTGAGGCCAGAGATCGCTAACTATGGCTATTCAAAACACTTTTCAAGACAATAAATACACGATTGAGAGACGATGTCTGCATGCATTGACTGAATTTGTGTCTGAATAGCGCTGGCTCCGTGGGCGTGGCCGCATTAGCGGATAATGAGCTGAATCATGGACTTCTGACATGGCTCTCTTTTCATACAGATTACATAAACAGTGAATATTTGTTTTCGATTTGACTTACACGATTTAAAACCTGACATTTCAACGTGTCTTTAGACATAAGTATAATTTTTTTGTGATTAGTATTCACTAAGTTACAGTTAATTTTCTGAGAACTATCAGATTGGACTTCGTTCAGAGGGAGACGAGAGATCACGCATCATGTTAGTTTTCTTTATTTTACAAAAAGCACAACATTTAGTTTTTACTCTGAGTGTACACAAATAAAAGAAGACATTCTATAGTTTCAATTGACATATTACTTATGTCTCTATGACAAAAAGTGACGGAGTATTTTAAGTCTGTTTTGCTGCAATGTGAAAAAATCCTGCAAAACACGCCGGCGCGTTACCCAGTATGGAAATACACACAATGACAGGCCCCTACTGCGTGCTAGAATCTCCGAAAAACGAGCCGATTTCAACCTCAAAATGTACGCTTTTAAATATACCAATACTGCTATCTCAAACATGGAGAGGCTTCTTCATGATCTCAACTAACAGATTCTGCAAAAAAACGAAAATCAGCAATTTTGAAAAAAAACGCTTCTTTCTCATTTTGCTCGAGAGTTGTGCTGCCGACTTGTGTCCCTGGTTTCCGTGACGGGTCACAATTATGACGCATATATCGACCCAAGGGGGAATTAAACCTATATTGTGAATTAATTACAACGAATTATAATCAATCCCATATATGATTAGTTCTTGTTTAATAGTTATTTAGGGAAACTATGTTTGTCCAGCAAACCCTAGCTCCTCCTAGAATATTATAAACGGATTTATTCTTTGGCCACAAGAATAAATTCCTATTATAGCATCAAAACCTAAAGTGATCGAAAAACGTTAAAGTGACTTGGTTTTGTTGAACGAACAAAGAACAAATCAGCATGAATACAATACGTTTAATATACGAAACGGGTAATAGAATACAAAGGTTATACGGCTAAAGATACACAAGTAGATACAAATATATACAAAGTAAGGCAGTAAAGACAGGAAAGAGAGATGATCAAAGAATCAAGTCAAATTTATTTATATAGCGCTTTTTACAATTGGTAATTGTTTCAAAGCAGCTTTACATATTAGAAGCACAGAAAAAAGATAAGTGGTTAAAAATAAGCTGTACAAGCAAGCGTGGTAATATGTAACATATACAAGATGGTGCTACATTAAGCCAATGTCGGCTGACTCCCAGGGGTGGAAAAAACCCCCTAGGAGAAAAACCCAG
>RJVU01017312.1:5507598-5546666 GCA_003731715.1 Anabarilius grahami
AGAGGGTTTCTCCGGCGGGGTTTTCAAACGAGGTTTAACTGACGCGTAAGATGACAGAGAAGAAAGAAGAGAGAGAGAGTCCAAGGAGATGGTCGTCCCGGAAGGAGGTGAGCGCGTGATGACAGCGCTGTCGCCTGAGGCAGTTCAGGGGCAATTGAGAGACAATCGGGAGACAAAAGAAAAGCACGTGTCGTTTGCTTTTATGGAAAATCAAGCGAACACGCTTCCTGAGTTGGAGTGGCCAATAGGTGCGTAGCCCAGTTTGGCGGGCAAAGTTCCTTTGTCTGGTCTCCTAGCTGAATTTGCATACTTAATGACTATCAGATCGTATTTCGAGATGGAGTACTTTCTTCACAGCATCATTAAACAAATCGAACAATGCATTTGACAGCCATGTAATATACATAGAGGAATGAGATGTGGAAATAGCTTTAAAATGAATCTAAACTTGACATAAGAAAAGCGTGTAGAAGAAGTTATGGTTTACAGACAAATTTATCATTAAAACTAAAACTAACTCAACTATAGTTATTTAAACTAAGTCTAAACACTAGGAAGCATACATGCAACAAGCACTACAATGGCAGATACATTCATATTTGCAGGTACAATCATATTTGTGCATACAGTCTTTATGCAGGTCTTTGAGTGTGTGTCTGCGGGTACGTGTGTGTGTTTTCTCTTTTATTGCTGTTTGGAATGTGGGCCTGTCTTGTAGTAACCCGATCCGTGGTGTCCGCATCCCCTTTGAAGTGGCGAAGGGAATGTTTAGGAATCTATCGAAGCAGTCATAAAATGAGTCCCGTGACCCGTTGGTGTGGGCCAGGCCGGCGCCAATGTGAGATTTATGGATCAAAGTTTCCTGAATTGAGGCTTAAACACAGTTTATGGGGGACCTGCTCCCTCTCGACACTGTGCAGATGCTACAATTCCACCTTTCGTCCAGCGAGGTCCCCGTGCGGATCTCGTTGGACGGTAGCGAAGTCGGATGGCACAGATGTCGAACAGCAGGTGGTTCCCGCTGGTCCTCTGTCCATCTTGATGAGGCTGGGCATATTCTCTGACTTAACACTTCCTCTCCTCGGTCTCCTTTTGAAGCCTTGAGGAAGGGCAGATAGGCACTTGTCCATGGACTCTTGCATCCCTTTGATCCCTTTGGATAGGATGGAGGCCAGGCCCAGGGTGAGGGCATACTCGATTACCATGGAGAGGCAAAGGGCTGTGTTGGTAGCAGTCCATGCCTGGGCTCTAAGTGAGCTGGTCAGGACAGGCAGTCGGGAGAGTGCTCGGAGGGCTGTGTCGACGGGAGTGATGTCAATTAGCTGGGACCCCCCTTTCTCAATCCTCAATTCCAGTTCTGGATCTAAGGTGTGATAGTGATTCCTGGAGGAGGATGGGATTTCCAGTGCTAACTGGTCCTCTTTGCTGGAGAGACAGTACTCTGCCAGATTGTTACGGTGAAGGATGGAACCCAGGGGCATCTGGATCCACAAAATTGGATTGGGCAGGCTGACATGAGTGGCAATGTCGTGCTGATAGTAGGTTAGGGTGGCAGTGTGAGTGGGGGTGTGGACGAGCCGTCGATCGCCCACACTCTCGGCTTGTGTTCCGATGACTGGGGTGTGAGGCTTGACCTCGGCAGGGCAGCGTGTGTTGCTGATCATGGGCTGCAATCGGTAAATTCCTTCAGTGTGGCTGCTGAGGAAGGGCTTGTTAAAGCAGAGGTACTGAATGTCTTTTGTCAAAATACACCTGCTCAAATGGGGAGCCAGATACAGCTGTGGGTTGCAGTAGTGGTAGGTTACCACATCTAAGGTATGTATCTTGGGATGGATGTTACTTTGCCGCCACCTGACATTGACCTTGTCTTTGGGTCTGTAGATGTTATCTGGTTCACCGATGGGTGGATTGAGAAGGACGGCCACCTCATTCTGCTCGGGGTTGGCGCGCAGTAGGGTGACAGGGTCGGCAAGGTGGTCTGGAACAGCCTTGGTGGGCCTGCCGGTAGCAAAGTCCAGCACAGTTTTTACAGGATACTGAGGAATCTTATTCATAGCCACGTTCTCTATAGAGAAGCTAACTTCTCGCAGCAGGTCTGTTATCAGAGCTATAACCTGTTGATGTTGAGCAACACAGTCATTTTGGGAGACTGCAAGCAGTTGCTTCATTGAGTCAGGCATTCTCTTCAGCAGGAAGCCGTGAGTTCGTAGAGCCACCAAAATACCTTTCAAGGATTTGCCGATGGTTTGCAGGGTTTGACTCTGTGTTGCGAGTTGTTTCCTCAGCTGTTGGCGGAGCTTGTCGAGGTGTTGGTGAGTGGAGTAGGCTGTGATGCTGGTGTCTCCTGGTTGGGACAGGTGCAACGGCAGCGTCACCTGCCGTGCCGTCATTAGTTCAGCGGGGGACACCCGAGTTGACTTCTGCATGGTGTCTGTGATGGCCATGAGCCTCAGAGGAAGTTTGACAGCAAACCTGACATCCTCTGACATACTCTGCCACATCTTGCTGCATGTTGGGCCAGTGTGCCACTTGTTTTAATGTCTCATCCGTGGTTCTGGTACCATGGTGTTTGGCACATGGTGTGTCGTGGGCGTATATCAGTTCACCCCCCTTTTGGCCCTGTGACATTACAAGCTTTGGCGTTGTGAGGTCATCAGGGACATACTTTAGCATGTTCAGTTTCACACGCAGCATGTGGTTGATCCCATGCAGCCGTCTGTGGCTAGGGGCCACCGTGGGACCAGATGCCGTGATCGGGAGGAAGGAGGGGTTTGAGTGGAGGTGCAAAACAGTTCGTCTGGAAGTGTTGGAAAGTTTAGTTGTCAGTGGCAGTGGCAGTAAGGCAGGAACTGTTGCAGGAACAGTACGCTGGCTGCGGGTTGTTGCTGCCACACTAAGGGTGGGTGAATGGGGTGGGTGTGACCATAGATTGTTATGCAGCATGCCAGTCTTGGCAAGGGCATTAGTTTAGTCGTTCACGCCTTTGTCACACCCTGGTTGCTTTGAGCGTCTTTTTACCTTTTCCCAGTAAACGATCATGTCGTGTGTTTGGGTGATGTGATAACATGTCTGGAACAGGTGTTGATGTTTCACCTGCTTGTTGCATTCAGTCTTGAAACCAGTTTGTTTCCAGCCCAGAAGATGGCATGTGAAACGAGGTCTGGCATAGTGTCAGTCTGTGCACATGAGTTCTCTGATGTTATGGGCTGAGGAGACTTGAAGGGTTATGAGGGTAGCTGCTGCTTCACCATACTGACATGACTTGGGACCCCACCTGATGTTCTGTGGTTGGCAGGGTTGGTTGTTTAACCATCGTACCCCTGCACTTGCCTGTAGGATGCCCTCATGGATGTAGAAACGTCCATCGACGTAGGCCGTGGGCATTCCTTGGCACGCATTCTCTTCAAAGTACCTGTGACAGGTTGGTTGATGTTGTTGGGGTACCTCTGTTTCCAGTGTTGAAGCTGGTGTGTCATCGGAGCAGTTTTGGCAGGCAGCCAAGCCGTTGCCCAGGGCAAACTAGTGATTTTGAGCATACCGTGCTTCCACGTTGCGCCCCTGGAGGGCCATCAGCCACGTGGCTATGCGTGAGTTGGTGACTACACCATCTCGGATGCGTTGGCTGTTGAGGAAAGTGACGGGCTGGTGGCAGGTCTCTATGATAACCTTTTGTGCCCCAATGTAGTTGGAGAACCTTTGGATGGCCAACACAGTGCAGAGCAGAGCCTTTTCACAGTCTGAGTATGTGCACTCCGGTGACAGGAGTGTTTTGCTGGTATACGCTACGACTCTTTTGTCTTGGTCATATCGTTGGTAGAGACCAGCACTCAGGCAGTCCTGGGAGAATCCGGCTTCCAAGTAGAACTCCTTCTTTGGGTCAGGGTAAGCCAGACATGGGGCTGTGCACAAGTGCCGTTTCAGTTCGTTCATTGCATTTGTTTGGGCTTCTGTCCAGACAAATGGGCAGTCCTTTTTCAATAGAGCAGTTAGGGGTCTTGCAATGTCCGAATAGTTCTCTATGAACGGTCGTGGGTAGTTGCACACTCCTAGAAAACTGCGCAGCCCTGAGATGTTAGTGGGAGGCTTGATGGTTTGAATAGCTTGGATGCGGCTGGATTGTGGTTCAATGCCACGGGAACCGACGAGTAGCCCCACGTAGTTGACTTTCGTTCGGCACCATTGTCCTTTGTGGAGGGCAATCTTGGCACCAGCAGTGGCCAGTTGGTTCAGGATGTGGTCTATTTCTATCAGGTGGTCTGTCATTGTCGTACTTTTCATGAGAATATCGTCCACATAGATGAGATTCCCTCTCATCCTTGCATCTGGGCATGCCTTGTTCAGGAAGATGTTGAATTCAGCTGGTGAGTTGGCATAGCCGAATGGGCACCTTATGAAAGTGTACTGTCGGTTGCCAAAAATGAAGGCCAGCTTGTGTTGATCTTCTGGGTGTACGGGTATGGTCCAGATTCCTGACGCCACATCCAGCGTAGAGAAGATAGTGGCCCCTTTGATTCTAGGCAGTTCCTGCTCCAGCTGTGTCATGGGCCACCGTGACAGTGGTTCAGGTGTCTGTAGTCAATGGTGGGTACCACTTGCCGTCTGGTTTGACAATGGGCCAGATGGGGACTGAATAGGTACTGTTGCATGGGCAGATAACACCTTTTTCTTCCATTGGACGAACAATCCCCTGCACTGGTTCATGTGAGGCAATGGGAATTTTGTGCTGCCTGATGAAGGTGGGAGGAGCATTTGGGTGTGTTGCCATGTACACCGTGTGAAGTTTAGTGAGACCACAGTCTAAAAAGTGTTTAGCAAATGTCACTTTGAATTTGTTCAAGGCCTGTCTGAGTTTTTGACAGTCTGCATCATTCTTTATGGCATTTGCACCTTTCTGAATCTGTTGGCCTTTACACTCAAACCTTGGGAATGGCTCCTCCGTTGTGGTGTCAGCTGTTAGATTGGCTATCAGAGGTACAGTGCTTTCCTGAGTTTCACAGGCAGGCTGGTTAGCGACTGTGGGTACTGCAAGGTGTTGGTCCTCCATCAGCTCCGCTCTGCGCACCTGTTCTGTGGGTACCAGTTTGATGGAAGTGATGGAGATGATCTTGAAGGATGCTGTGAACCTTGTGTTGTGCAAGCTTCCTTCTGGGACCATTGCATCTGGTATTGAGCCGATGACTGTTAACCTGAGTTCAAAGTCATGGAGGTTGTGGTTCAATATCCATCCCAGCTGATAGGCTTTGGGACTGCTGGTGTCTGTGGCCATGCAGTCGTTGAGCCAACTGTGAGCTACACAGGATGACACTTCAGTGAGGGGTGTTGCTTTTGGAGAGAGTTCACATTCCACGCCTTCAGGTGAAAGTGTGAGGGAGCCCAGCATGTGGTTCAGGGTTTGACCACATTGTATGTGGAGCCAAGCAGCACCCCCTTTGGTGTAAGGTGGTACTACAGTTTCCTGTATGTGGAGCCAAACAGCACCCCCTTTGGTGTAAGGTGGTACTACAGTTTCCTGTATGTGGACCAGGATGCAGACCTCTTGGATGGTCTGGCCTGACAGGAAGTTGGCAGTGTTGACAGGAACAACAGGGGGCTGTACAGTCATTGGGGCCCACACCAACTCATTAGCAATGTCCATATGAGCCTTAGAGTGCGTCAGGAGGTCCGGAAGGACCAGGAAGTGATGGGTTAGATGCAGGTCATTCCGTTTAAAGTTCAAAACGCAGATGTCCTTGTCAGTCGTCATGGTTGACAGACGAAAGTCCAATGGGAAGCATGTGTGCTTGTTGGCAAATGGGAGGTCCTGTGTTCCTTCACTGAGAGCACTTAACAGCGTGTGGCTGAAGGCTGGGTTGTCTGCCCACAGTGTGCGAATAATGTCTGTTGTAGTCGCATCATTCAGCTGTGAGTCTGTCGTGACCTTGGAGCAGAAGGAGTTACAGTCTATGGTGAGTTGAAGTGCGCCGGGTAGCGGACTTGAACTGTGCTCTGAGACAGGGTTCCCGCGGAGATTTCCCGCGACCTCTGTGACCTGACCGTCTGGGTGACTGGAAAGGCAAAAGTTCACACACTTGAGCCCAGATTTTCAGCGGTCTGGAGTTCAATAAGGACTCAAAGGAGTTTAGCAGGTCTTTGCGGATGAAACAGGGAAATGTGTCCATTTGTGCTACGCACACAGGAGGTACCAGGCTCACTGGACCAATTGTGTGGTGCATGGGAGCTATGTGTTCAAGGTGGACCCCATTTTGACTGTGCGACTGCACATTAAGCTCACATCTTTGTGATTTCAGAGTCTGATTTTGTTTCTTAGCTCCATTTGTCAGTCTTTCAAACAGGTTAGGGCAGGTTTCTAAGCAGTAATCAGAGACTGGATAACTGGTTTGATTTTCTACCGTCTTTTCGGACGCAGCGCTCTGCTTGGCGCGAGCTTCGTCGACCAAGTCTCGCAGTTGCTGAGTAGACAGGCTGCATGAGCAGGCCCAGGCTGTCAGATGATCACTCACCGCAGAGTGCAGCTTCCGGAGACACAGAGTTTTGAAGATGAAATCTTCTTTCCTTGCTGACTGGTTATGCGCTCCGTAATAGACCCTTTGCATTCAGCTGTGGTAAGCGTGTGGGTTTTTCAGTCTTCCCCGTTTAAGGTTTATAGCGGCAGGAAGCCTTTGATCTGATGCAGGGTCAGAAAGCTTTTGGGTGACAGCCGGTCGCAATTGCTGGCAGTTGGATTTGACAGCTGCTGGCACAGGTTGTTGAACGCTGGATGTTTTGGGCAGTGGACTCGTAACCCCCTTTAGAACTAGGGATACTTGACTGGTTAGGGGAAACTCTGTGACATGTGTTTCCCCTCCCATGCCACTCCTCAGTTCTCTGTAACCAGTGTCAAGTTCATCTTTTAAATAGTCTCTTTGTTGTTTCGGAGCAATGACTTCTTTTCGGGCCTGTTTAAGATGATTTTCAGCGTGTCTTTCTTTCAGCTCAGTCTCTGCTTTGGCTAGGAGAGCTTCGCCGTGTTGAAGTTTTCCAGTTAGTGCTTTCCTGGATTCCTTTTCCAACAGTTCTCTATGCTCCACCTCCAGGTGGAGCTCTGCAAGGGCTTTTTGAAGTCTTTGCAGCTCCTCCTGTAGTTCAGGTTTGGACTCATTCGCTGTCCCACGCTGGTCCTGGGTCTCGATGAGTCGTTGATCGAAGCGATGTCGGGTCTGGGCCTGATTCCTCTGGGCATCCTCGGCCTGGAGCTTGAGGTTGTGGGCGATGGCTCGGATGACTTTCGCCCATTCTTTGTAGCGGTAGCTCTGCGTCGGACCGTGGGCCATCAGTCGATTCAGGTTGTCGTCCAGCTGCTCGTTGCTCAGGTGCTGGGGATCCACAGCGGCGTTGGGCAGGAACGTGCTGGTCAGGGAGCCCAACCAGGTCTCGAGTCGGACCCAGTGGGTGCTGGGGCTGGCTGCTCTGAACACATTGGCTTGCTGTTGGCGAGAGAAAGACAGCACAAACAGAACCAATGCAAGCACGCGCAGAACTAACGACTTATAATAATGCATGATTATATAATTCTTTGGTTTGATTCCCGTTAACTGGTGCAGACAGTTAGTGGAATGTAGGCTAGACACTTAATTGTCGATAGCCAAAAGGACCACGTGGGTCAATTTGTGTGGGTGAGTGCCGGATTTAAATTTAAATTTTGACAGACGGTAGCTCTAAGAGTCCTTTGATGACTCTCGCTGCTCGGTCGTTTCTCTATTATTCAGTTTTCCGTGATGGCTCTCACAGGCTCTGCCTTCACATGAACTGAAAAAAACAAACACAGTAGAAAAGCAGAACAGAACAGAATAGGATGGCTGCAATTAAATGAGAAATAGAGCAGTCAACAAATAGGAAGGAATAGGAGTAGAATAGCAATAAAATAAAACAAGAAAGGCTAGAGGGGATAAGTGAAACTTAAACTTCCTATCACAGCTGGGTTTATGACAGGGCCAGGCGAGGGCACTGCTGAAGGATGGTATGGCTCAAGAGTAAAAGAGTTGGCTAGTAGGGCTGGGCGATATATCGCATGCGATTGTCACGCGCATTTCTTCAGTAAAGCCGGTTCCCTGATTACCGCGAAATCGCCATCACCTGCTTTCAAATGAAGCGCCATTTAATAGACAGAACCGTAGATCACTGACAAGCCACGCAATATCGCGTTCATATCGCAGATGAATCGCCTTCGATAATGAACGCGATATTGCGTGGCTTGTCAGTGATCTACGGTTCTGTCTATTAAATGGCGCTTCATTTGAAAGCAGGTGATGGCGATTTCGCGGTAATCAGGGAACCGGCTTTACTGACGAAATGCGCGTGACAATCGCATGCGATATATCGCCCAGCCCTATTGGCTAGCACTTCAAGGATCAAAGAATATGTAATATTCTGTAGTTTTCACTAAGGGAAGGGACTGTATGTTGTTACTCTAGGCCTGGGGTGAATTGCGAGTGCTCAGATGAGAACTCAATGACGGAGCAGCCTCTCCTAGACGTTCCCACACTCGACTGCGGTGTCCGTGGACGCCCTGCCCCCCTTACACCACGACGCAGCCTCTCAAACAGGGACTTTCAGCACAATTGCATTTTCAGGCGAGGTATTAACGCCGACGGCCAGATTGGCAGGTCAAAATTGAATTTTTCCCAACCCCCGAGTCTGACCCCGCAGGCAGTTACTCAAAGGGCAGTTCTGTCGAGCAGAAACAGGGAAATTAAACAAAATTGCCTTGGGTATCCAACTGGACTCGTCGCCTCCCTGCACCTGACACACCCAACCTGCTAAAGTCTCTGCGTGCTGCTCGTGGTATGAGGCCAGAAACGTCCTGCGATTCACACACAGCCAGTGCAAGACCCGCCAGGCCAGGCGGCTCCACTTCACTGGAACTCACTGGAACGACCGCCAACTCACCACCGGGCACTAAAGGGCATTATCTGCAAGTACACAAATGTTCACGCAAACACAGCTTAATTGTAAATTTGAATCTCAATTTAAATCTTGTTTAAATTAAATTTAAATAATCAAGTGTGTAGGACAAAAGAATGGTTGTTAAAAATGACAGTCAGAATGAACTAGCTAACTAGAACAGAAATGAGCAGAAGAGGTAAAGTAAAAACAAAATAATTCAGATGCACTTGATCCAAATTTGAATCAAACTCTGTTTAATTGAATTTAAACAAGTCCATAGAATAACAGGATGGGAAAAAGGAGAAAAATTCAGAGGCACTTGATTCAAATTTGAATCAAACTTTGTTCAATTAAATTTGAATAAGTGCGTGGAATAACAGAGTGGGAAAAGGGAGAAAAAGAAGACAATCCAGAGGCACTTGATTCAAATTGGAATCAAACTTTGTTCAATTGAATTTAAATAAGTGCATAGAATAACAGCATGGGACAAAGAAAGGAGAAAGCCTTCCCTATTTGTGAATTCCCCTGAAGGGAATTGCTTCTTGATGAGCAAAATGCCAACTGATTGACACTACTTAATTTTAAATTTCAATTAAATGTTATTTAATTAAATTTAAAATAAGTGTATGAAATAAGGGAGGCTTGGCGTGAATGTTATTGCCAGCCAATAACAAACAGGACACAGAACGAAGAGTGAATAAAATAAAACATTAAGTAATGAAAAGGAATGAATTTCCAAAGTAAAAGTAAAAATAAAAATAACTCTAGAGAAAAGACAAAAGGGAATAAATGAAATAAAAATCAAGTAGAATAAAGTAAAATAACATAAAATAAAATAAAATAGAATAGAGTAAATCCGTGAACACAGGAAAAAAGAAGGAAAGGGAAGAACACACAGAGAAGGGAACTGACTTATCTTGGAGTGTCCACCAGGGGAGCACTTGCAGAAAGTGAATTCTCTTGTTGGAAGGGAAACTTAATTTTAAATTACAAATTTAAACGTGTTTAAATTAAATTTAAATCAGTAAACCACATTCCAAAAACGATTGGAAAGAATAACCATCAAAACAAATGACAAATTAGTACAACTCCACGCAGTTTAGAGCAGTAAAAGAAAATTTGGAGATAATTCAGTTCAAAGTATGGAGAGCAGCTTTAACTCAGAACGTCCACGTGGTGGCGTCAATGAGTCCACACAACCAATAAGTAGGGAGGGGTGCCACACCTGAACAGACTGCCCTCTGGCGTCTGGTCAGAGTTACTGCATCCACCTTCTTCAATTCGTGATATTAAATGAGCACGTCTAGGGCTCTGACCCTTTACGGCTGATTTAACTGCACGATCACGATTACAACTATAGAACCTCAGCGGATTCTTTGGTGCCAGTTTACTGGACAAATATGCACCTTTTACTCACGAGTACACAACTTCTAGGGATCAGTCCCTCTTTGTGCAACTTACTGCACGCGAATGTAACTTTGCGGGATTTTTTCGCCGCTGTTACTAATCAACATTGGATCAGGATGTCGATATAAGCTCAATCGATAAATCAGATAGACTGTTTTCCGACTAGATCTGTACCGGTCACGTGATTGGGTAGCTAGGCCAATGACGTCACCAAGAAGTGAGCCGGCTATTGTGAATTATTGGACGACACAAGTAATTCAGATTTAATAGCGGCAAATAATAAGGCCTTTTGAGAGATTAGAAGGAATCTCGCTACAAAATCTCGTTTCAGAACACGCTTAATGACGATTCAATTTGTTTAATTTAAGCGGAAATTAATATTAACTGTACTGTAAAAAGATTGTTGCCTTTTGCAGATACAGTTTGAAATATTAGACTGCAGTTTATTTCACGAGTGTTTTCAGACACGAATAGCAAGCTTAACTATCTTCAAAGTGAGGACGCGTGCGTCTTGTCTCACTGAATAAAGCGCGCATGCACATTAAATCACACACAAATTATTCTACATTGCTCGTTTACCAAAAACTAAGTTTAAAAAGTTGCTCGCAAATTCTCCACCAAATATCTCTGTATATGTAGCGATTTGTACAGTTATTCATCAATTTATGGGTTATATATATGAATTATAATAAATCATAAAGCTTTATGATCAATAATGACCCAAGGGGGAATTAAACATATATTGTGAATTAATTACAACGAATTATAATCAATCCCATATATGATTAGTTCTTGTTTAATAATTATTTAGGGAAACAATGTTTGTCCAGCAAACCCTAGCTCCTCCTAGAATATTATAAACAGATGTATTCTTTGGCCACAAGAATAAATTCCTATTATAGCATCAAAACCTAAAGTGATCGAAAAACGTTAAAGTGACTTGGTTTTGTTGAACGAACAAAGAACAAATCAGCATGAATACAATACGTTTAATATACGAAACGGGTAATAGAATACAAAGGTTATACGGCTAAAGATACACAAGTAGATACAAATAAATACAAAGTAAGGCAGTAAAGACAGGAAAGAGAGATGATCAAAGAATGGCAAATTACAACAGTTAACTTTTGAAAGCCAGCACAGAAATCAGTTTAAACGAATTTCAAAGAAATGATAATACTTGCATATTGGTTCAAGTCAGTGTGCAGTGGAGTTTCAGTGCGCTTGGCTTGGTTGGTCCTTTCTGAGAGGGTTTCTCCGGCGGGGTTTTCAAACGAGGTTTAACTGACGCGTAAGATGACAGAGAAGAAAGAAGAGAGAGAGAGTCCAAGGAGATGGTCGTCCCGGAAGGAGGTGAGCGCCTGATGACAGCGCTGTCGCCTGAGGCAGTTCAGGGGCAATCGAGAAACAATCGGGAGACAAAAGAAAAGCGCGTGTCATTTGCTTTTATGGAAAATCAAGCGAACACGCCTCCTGAGTTGGAGTGGCCAATAGGTGCTTAGCCCTGTTTGGCGGGCAAAGTTCCTTTGTCTGGTCTCCTAGCTGAATTTGCATACTTAATGACTATCAGATCGTATTTCGAGATGGAGTACTTTCTTCACAGCATCATTAAACAAATCGAACAATGCATTTGACAGCCATGTAATATACATAGAGGAATGAGATGTGGAAATAGCTTTAAAATGAATCTAAACTTGACATAAGAAAAGCATGTAGAAGAAGTTATGGTTTACAGACAAATTTATCATTAAAACTAAAACTAACTCAACTATAGTTATTTAAACTAAGTCTAAACACTAGGAAGCATACATGCAACAAGCACTACAATGGCAGATACATTCATATTTGCAGGTACAATCATATTTGTGCATACAGTCTTTATGCAGGTCTTTGAGTGTGTGTCTGCGGGTACGTGTGTGTGTTTTCTTTTTTATTGCTGTTTGGAATGCGGGCCTGTCTTGTAGTTACCCGATCCGTGGTGTCCGCATCCCCTTTGAAGTGGCGAAGGGAATGTTTAGGAATCTATCGAAGCAGTCATAAAATGAGTCCCGTGACCCGTTGGTGTGGGCCAGGCCGGCGCCAATGTGAGATTTATGGATCAAAGTTTCCTGAATTGAGGCTTAAACACAGTTTATGGGGGACCTGCTCCCTCTCGACACTGTGCAGACGCTACATAAGGCACATTTTATGTCCAACATCAAATATTTTAGCAAAATGTATATTTTAGAATT
Source organism: Anabarilius grahami (assembly GCA_003731715.1). Classification (NCBI taxonomy): domain Eukaryota; kingdom Metazoa; phylum Chordata; class Actinopteri; order Cypriniformes; family Xenocyprididae; genus Anabarilius; species Anabarilius grahami. The sequence continues at coordinate 5,520,159 of RJVU01017312.1, forward strand.
ATTGCGCTTCTATTGCGTCCCGTCTGTTTAGCGTGCATGCGCGCAGCAGGGCTCGTTCACTGTGAAGTGTAGCAGCAAAATGGAAATATTTGCATGACTTTCTAACATTTACAGATGGAGAATAAACTTGTGAAAAGTAAGTTATGCACTGAGGAAAACACCATGTATAAACAAATGCATAAAATAGCACAAAATGTATGCCGTTTCCTATGGTGGATCAATTTGATCCATGATCGACCTCTAGGGCTGCTTAAGAAAAGCGTGCACACGCAATTATCTTGACTAGATAAACCTGGATCAAATTAGCGGAACTGCGTGAACTTCAATTACCTTTTATGGAACCGCTTTAGCCCCAACTCATTTGTTAGGTTCATTCAAGTCAGGTTTTGGAGTTTAATCAAGATTCAAGATTCAAGATTCAAGAGTTTTATTTGTCACATGCACAATTATATAGAGCATATATAACCAGCAGTGAAATGAGAGTCAGGTCCGCTCCATGGACAGTGCAATTATTAAAGAATACAACACAGATGAGAATATACATAACTATAGCTATGAAGGAATTAAANACTCAGCGGCGCCATCTTGATAACCTCGCTTTTCTTAGCATCTTTTATGAAACAGCCCTCAGGTCACATCACTCTTTCAGGGTTACATCACTAAGCATGAGTGTTCTGGCGTGTGACAGGAGTTGGTGCTAGTGAGCATCCAATAAAGCCTTGCCATTTTCATGAGAAGAAGTCACGCAGTTACCCGTACTGTTCCAACATGCTCTGAAGTGAAATTTTGTGTTTAACGTTACTAATTTGATGGGTAAGCTAACTGAGGTGACATTGCAGACTATATTTTTCAAGTGTTTATATTATATGTGTAATCGCTTTGTTAGTTTGTAGTTATCTTAAACAAATAACTGCTCCGGCTCTCCTGCTTCTGTTGCACGCAGGTACTGTGTGGATGGCCAAATACTAAAGTTACAGTACCCTTTGTCATGATATCAAGGATAACTATGAATTGCTTATTAATATTTCAACAATAAAATGTGTCACCAGGAAAAACAAATATTATCTTCTGTGTGTGCTTTAATAAATACATGATTCACGTGTGTTCACTTTACATTAAGGTTCACTTTCACAGGTTATTAATGTTTATAACTCATTAATAAATGGTTCATATCTGTTCACTTTACATTAAGGTTCACTTTCACAGGCTATTAATGTTTATAACTCATTAATAAATGGTTCACATGTGTTCACTTTACATTAAGGTTCACTTTCTCTGGTTATTAATGTTTATAGCTCATGAATAAATGGTTCATATGTGTTCACTTTACATTAAGGTTCACTTTCTCTGGTTATTAGTGTTTATAGCTCATGAATAAATGGTTCATATGTGTTCACTTTACATTAAGGTTCACTTTCGGGCAATGAATTGGTCCTTTGGAAGATTTTGATCAAAGGAAGATTTTACGTTTTGTTAAGATGGCTCTGGTATTAATAAGAGAACCACAAATGCAACACCCTTCAGTCTAATTATGATAGTCAATTTTTGCTGCATCATGAAATAAACCAGGAATCTGGTTTTGAGTTAAATAAGTGATAATAAATACATTTTTTAAGCGTTTATAACGCGAGTTAAAAACGGCTTACTATTTGGTAGGTATTGCATTAAAGTCGCCCTTTTTATTCATGCAGTTATAACTGCATTATTAATGGTTTATAATGCATTTGTAAATTACTTATTACTCATTAACAAACACTTTTATAAATCCTTTACAAAGAGAACCTTAATGTAAAGTGTTACCAAAATAACACTGCTAGATGATGCTTCAATGTTATTGATTACAACTTCTGCACAAAAGGATGCGAATGCGCAAGTGAACTTGACCGTGCTAGTTTGAAAGGGTAACTCCCATTGTGGATACGATCTTCCCATAACAACAACGCTGATACACGGGTAACTAAAGCATGAAGAATTCCCAACATTCTATTACAACCATGTTCTCGTAATTGCACTTAATTTTATTTTTCATGATCAAAGTGATTACAGTCATCACTGCGCATTTAACTTTAAATAAAACAGGTCTACTGTTAAAAATATGATGAACAAAATAACATTGCTGCATTATTAATAATATCATCAATGTTTTTGAAAAAGAAATATCTGAAAGGAATATGATATGAATGTCTCAAATAACCAAGTTATAGTCAATAACGTCTAAGAATGAATGAAGAGTGAATGAACACGGGTCCATAAACTGCAGCGCTTTAGCTGGTTAATAAACTCAACCAAACGTGTCCTAACAGAGATTAATCAGATATAGACAACATAAAAGTAATCTTACAACTTCAGCACAAAAAGACGCGAATGCTCACTTGAACTTGACTGTGCTAATCTGATGATGTGAAACTCTTGTTAGCGGACGCGCTCATCCCTTAACAGCATGCTGATACATGGGCAACTGAAGCACAGAGAATTTACAACATTATATTATATTATGTTTTCTCATTATAATGTTATGTATATGACAGATTGGCGCTGCATATCTTGCACTTAACTGTATTTCATGATCAAAGTGATTCCAGGCATCACTGCTTGCTCTATCTAGTTAGGGCCCAAGCCAATAATTGGCGAAGGGCCCTCTTGATCGCCTAAGGATTATACGGCCAAAGCCGAATGGCTGAAGGCCCTATTGTTAGGGCCAAAGCCAATAAATTGGCGCAGGGACCTATTGATCCCCTAAGGATTCTTTTTTTTTTTTTTTTCTCTCGTCTTCCGGGGCTTTTTGGGGGCCTTAACGTGCTCAAAAACTGATTGATGTTTATGAAACTTCAGCTGTGTGTTCTTTATAGGAGTCTGATCACATGGATGTGACTATTGTGAGTCAAAGTTATAGTGCCACCAACTGGCAGCAAGAAGTGTGTCACTTTCAAAATGCATTGAGTTCACTTTGTTATTTTTCCTGATTTGCTTCAAACTTCATCAGTGTAATGTCAATACATAGCAGATGTAGACCTGTGACAGGATTTTTGATATTTTAAATATTGTTGCCATGGCAACACGTCAAACTTTAATAGTATTCTTGAGTGTTTTTGAGGCTCTTAACATGCTTCAAATTGCATGAAACTCGACACACACATCAATATTGTCAACCAGTAGACATGGCCAAAGCCATAGAAATGGGCGTGGTGGAGGGGCTCAGTAGTGCCACCTTTTGACAAAAGTGGAGGGGTTAGTTTAACCTACAGTCACCAAACTCGGTACACATATTGTTCTCATTAAGCCGGACAACTTTCTAATTTACAGTCATTAGCTCTGACCAACAGGAAGTCAGCTATTTTGGTTTGAATGTTAATTTTTTGAAAAAACAGGCTATGAATTTTATACTACAGGGTTTATACAATTTACACCAAACTTTTTAAACTTGGTGCTAACAAATTGAAGTTGTTTAATTGCGAACGGATTTTGGATACCTCATACGGTTTGGCCGTGGCAAGGCAACGAATTTATAGCAAGAAAAGGGAAACAAAGTGTTATAACTTCTGCATACATTGATTTATTTTTATGAATCTTTGGCTGTGTGTTTTTTTTATTCAAGGCTGATCACATAGGTGTGACTATTGTGATTCAAAGTTATAGTGCCACCAACTGGCAACAAGAAGGGTGTCACTTTCAGCATGCTTTGAGATCACCCTCTTATTTTTACCCGATTTGCTTTAAACTTCATCAGAATAATGTTAAAACATGGCAGATGTAGTCCTTTGAAAAGAATTGTGATATTTCTAACACTGTTGCCTTGGCAACGCATCAAACTTTAATATTCGTTTTGGATGCTTTTGAGACTCTTAGCATGCTTCAAATTGTATGAAACTCAACACACACATCAGGATTGTTATCCAGTAGACATGGGCAAAGCTTTAGAAATGGGCAGGGAGGAGGGGCTCTATAGCGCCACCTTGTAGTACAGTAAATGTGGAGTGAATTTGACATAGTCCTTTGGTGTTTAACTGTTTTAAATGCCTGTTGCCTGCTGTGAACAGTTGCCCTGAAGCCACCGGGGTGGCGGTGCCACCGGGCTTGGTATTTTCACTTTATTTCACCGGTTTAGAAGGCATGCTGTCTACCACTAACTAATCGGACCTCAGATACCACCCAAAATGCCACAATAACCAATCAGAAAAAAGAGAAATGCATATTTTTAAAGTCGGGGAGATCATTATTTTCATGATCGAGTACTCGTGCACATCCCTAGTCTACGTTAGTGGTCAAATTGTAAAGTGTCAGGGTAAATTACCTTTCGAAAGTAACCTGATGCATTAAATAAATAAATTAGCCTATGTCGTTACACCAGTAGATGATGACAACTGACTGTTAAAAAAACAGTCATTGAATCTTCATTTAAGAGATCTGTTCAAAAACAAATACAAAAACAATTTAGTAATGAAACGAGTGAAGTGTTCGAGCGAGTCAGTGAATCACTCATTTAAACTGATTTTTTTCTTTAAATATTTTTTAAATAGACTGCAGCAATTAACATTTTGTCAGAAATTACATGTTATTTTGTTTAGTTGTTGTAACGACTGAGACAAATCAGACACAATTATTTGTTATATTTAACAAATAATCTTTAAAACTCACTCTGGGTTCTGTGGACTCATCACCCAAAAGACCAACTTGGGCAAGAAGGGCGTCAGTGACCATGGATACCAACTGATAAGACGGTTTATTGTTGTAAAGAGTGTCACGTGGAAAAGCAGAGGCCATAGGGAAGACACAAAGCCTGTAAAAACAGACTCTTCTGCCTCAATCTATAGACAAAATGTGAGTAGATCACGTGCAAAACTTGCCACTCCCATCGGCGCATTTGTGGAATTGAGCTCTCATGCTAATTTGCCCCGTTTAGTAAATCTGGCCCTAGAATTCAATTCTCTTTTCACTTACCTATATGTACAGATGGTTCGAAGGTGGAAAATGGTGTAACTGCAGCAATGGTGACTGGACATCAACATTATGGAATCCGTAATTCAATTTTCACAGCTGAAGCACGTGCTTTGCTTTTAGCTTTGAATTACAGGTGCTGGTCATATAATTAGAATATCATGAAAAAGTTCATTTTTTCATTGTAAATTATTTTAAAAAATGAAACTTTCATTTATACTAGATTCCCTAGATGTAAAGTAAAACATTTCAATTTTTTTTATTTTTTTATTTGTTGATTAGTGCGTACAGCTCATGAAAGTCCAAAATCCAGTATCTTTAAATATTAGAATATTTCCATTTGAGTTTCATTAAATGACCATCCCTACAGTATAAATTCCAGGTATCTCTTGTTCTTTGAAACCACACTAATGGGGAAGACTGCTGACTTGGCAATGGTCCAGGAGACAATCATTGACACCCTCCACAAAGAGAGTAAGTCACAGATGGTCATTACTGAATGTGGTGGCTGTTTACAGAGTGATGTATCAAAGCATATTAAATGCAAAGTTGACTAGAAGGAAGAAATTGGGTAGGCAAAGGTGCACAAGCAACAGGGATGACCACAAGCTTGAGAATACTGTCAAGTAAAGCCGATTCAGAAACTTGGGAGAGCTTCACAATGAGTCAAATGAAGCCGGAGTCAGCGCTTCAAGAGTCACCACACTCAGACATCTTCAGGAAAAGGACTACCAAGCCACTTCTGAAACAGAAACAACGTCAGAAGCATCTTACCTGGGCTAAGGAGAAAATGAACTGGACAGTGAACAGTGGTCAAAAGTCCTCTTTTCAGATAAAAGTAAATTTTGCATTTCATGTTGAAATCATGGTCCCAGAGTCTGAAGGAAGACTGGAGAGGCACAGAATCCAAGCTGCTTGAAGTCTAGTGGGAAGTTTCTGAAGTCAGTAATGATTTGGGGGGCCGTGACGTCTGCTGGTGTTGGTCCATTGTGTTTTATCAAGTGCAGAGTCAATGCAGCCATCTTCCAGGAGATTTTGGAGCACTTTATGCTTCCATCTGCTGATAAGCTTTATGGAGATGCTGATTTCCTTTTCCAGCAGGACTTTAGCACCTGCCCACAGTGCAAAAACCACTTCCAAGTGGTTTGCTGACCATGATATTACTGTGTTTTATTGGCCAGCCAACATGCCTGACCCCTGAATCTATGGGATATTTTCAAGAGAAAGATGAGAAACAGTCGATCCAACAATATACAGATGATCTGAAGGCTCAATAGTGCCTCAGCAGTGCCACAGGCTGATCACTTCCATGCCACACTTTACTGATGCTGTAATTTGTGCTAGAGCAAGTCATTTGCTGTAATATGTGCTGCCGACCAAGTATTGAGTGTACAAATGAACATACTTTAAAGAACTTAAACTTTTCTGTTTTGAAAATCCATTTTTTGATTGATCTTAGGAAATATTCTAATATTTTGAGATACTGGATTTTGGACTTTCATGAGCTGTGCGCTCTAATCATCAAAATTAAAAAAAATTTTTTTTTTAATGTTTTACTTTACATGTAGGGAATCTAGAATATATGAAAGTTTCATTTTTAAAAATAATTTACAATAAAAAAAATTAACTTTTTCACGATATTCTAATTATATGACCAGCACCTGTATATTGAAAATGCACAGCAAAAGGATTCTGTAATTTTTACAGATTCCAAATCATGCCTTCAAGCAGTGGTCACTTAAAAAACTGATCATTCTTTAGTACAGGGGTTCAGCCCACGACCCCCAAAATAACGATGCCAGTGACTCGCGACCCCCACTATCTTCAGAGGTGGTTAAAGGTGCCCTAGAATTCAAAATGTAATTTACCTTGGCATTAGTGTTCTGTACATGGAAATCACATACAGTGAGTCTCAAATACCATTGTTTCCTCCTTATGTAAATTTGATTTGTGAAAAAGACCACTGAAAAACAGGCGAATCTCAACATAAGACCGACTGTGACGCAACAGTTGGGATCATTAATATGTACTCCCCCAACTTTTGCATATGCCAGCCCATGTTCAAAGCATTAGACAAGCCAGTATTACCATCTGGAGCTGCACAGCCGAATCATCAGACGTTGTGCAGGTAAGCAAGCAAGGACAATAGCGAAAATGGCAGATGGAGCGATAATAACTGACATGATCCATGATATCATGATATTTTTAGTGATATTTGTAAATTGGCTTTCTAAATGTTTCGTTAGCATGTTGCTAATGTACTGTTAAATGTGGTTAAAGTTACCAATGTTTCTTACTGTATTCACAGAGACCAGAGCCATGTCGTTATTTTAATTTTAAACACTTGCAGTCTGTATAATTCATAAATGCATCTTCATTCTTTATAAATCCCTCCAACAGTGTGTAGTGTTAGCGTTAGCCCCGTTAGCTGCAGCATAGGCTATTATCAAACTCATTCAGAATCAAATGTAAACATCCGCAAAATAAATACCATACTTACATGATCTGATATGCTGCATGACAAACACTTTGTAAAGATCCATTTTGAGGGTACACTTTGTTTATGCAATGTATTATAGAGTTGCGAGCTTGGGGGCGGGGAGCACGAGCATTTAAAGGTGACATGCACTGAATCGGCGCATTTTTAATTACGCCCCAAAATAGGCAGTTAATAGGCCTACTCTGTTTGCAGTGCGTATGCAGTGCATTTTTTTTCCCGTGCCCATATTAACTAATCAGAGCGTTCACACTGCACACCTCAGCACACAGATGCAGTCCAGCAGTGCATTCCACAAGTGCACAGTAGTATTTTTGCTGTGCTGCATCGCGCTGAATTAAAACAATAGTGCACTGTCCGCATTAAAATAAACATGTATTGATGGGAAAAACTAATTTCACCATAGATGCATATAATTTAAAGTCTCTGTTACACAGTCAACATGGCTTTTTTGCCTCGGGTAAAGCAAGGAAACTGGCACATTAGCTGGCATTTATGTATACAAAGAGAATCGCAATGCTGACACGCCATGTTCAGTAACATCTTTTGGATTTGAAATAAAAATTAAGTAAATATTGTGTTTGTGATAAACAGCCACGAATCAGTTGCACACTGCAAACGCGGCATATGTAAAAGCACAATAGCGCGTGCTGCTCCGCATATCTACTGCAAAGGCATGACAGTGGTGCTTCTCCGCTCTCCTCCGCTGGCCTCCCTGCTTTGTCTTTGGTTGATATTAACCAACATTTAATTTCCACAAAAATAATATCCAAAGCTTAAAGCCTAAAGAATTACCTACGTGCACATGTCTGAATGTTTAACATGGTGCTGTAAATTGACCTGCTGCAACTGATGCTAATATGTTGTTAATTTGTCGTAATCACCTCAGGAGTCATGGTCGAAGGGAAGGAAAATCGAAAGGGTTATGATTTTTTTTATTTGCATGGTTTTTGTTTTTAATTTAACTACTATTTTTAGTATTTTGTTACAATTATTGATAAAATCTGCTATTTCTAATTGTAGGGAAGCACTTCCCAACATCTATTTTAAATCATGGATCTGATGGCGGACAAATGTGGACAATGATTCCGACAAGAGAATCAGGCACAGGAGAAGTATATCCTCTTCAAACTTCTCTTTAATAGCACTTGTCAGGCAGTCAGTAATATCCATTTACAATATAATTGTGTGGAGTTATGGAAAGTTATGTTGTGGTCTGTAAAACAATAAATGAATATAATATGAATACAATATTTCTGTACAAATATCTCAAAGTATCAATAACTGATTAAAATAGTCATTACAAATGAATACTCAACTGTCAGGTAATATATGAACCTTATATAAGAAGATAAACTTCAATACACGGCATGACGCAGCATATAATAACAAGGCACGTGTTAACTCAACGTGATCATACTGATGTGGCTAACAAGATTAGCGTCTATCCTCGATCGCGCCGCGATCAACATTTGCATATCTCAAACATTCGCCAAACATCTGACATTTACAATAACAACTACAGAGTGTTGACTAAATAATATTCACATGATTACTCACAGTTTTGCATGAACGCACAACACTGAACAATATCGGGAAGAGCGCGGCTGGAGCTGGCTCTCTCATCAGTCTGTTGGAAGTAGCAACTCTCATATCAGTCCATCAGAAACCGCTGTGTATTTTCCGTTCCGGGATGGGTTTTCTGACACAGCCGCCCCCAATTATCTGTCAGGATAATTGTATTTGTTAAGAAAGTCCATCCAGAGGGTTTGTATCATCGTCCTTCATTTCGGGAAGTTGAATTAGTTTCACAACGGGGCGTGTGTACATCTTGTCTCTGACTTGGACTTTGGCTGTCCGCACCTTCCCATCAGCCCCTGCTTAGGTCTCTGCCACGGTACCCACAGGCCACAGAGCTCGTGAGAGTTGATGATCAAATAGGAGGACCACATGTCCCACTGCCAACTCTTTACCGTCCAGTCTCCACTTCTGTCTGCCCTGTAGTTCTGGTAAGTAGCAGCGGATGAAAGCGGTCCAGAACTGATCAGCCAATACCTGGCTATGTCGCCACCTGCGTTTCCCCAAGAGCTCACAGGAGTCATAAAGGACTTGTGGCAATGAAGCATCACGGCGTCCCATGAGTAACATGTTTGGAGTCACGGGATCCAGGTCTGCAATGTCTGATGAGACATAGCCAAGCGGCTTGGATTTGAGTATGCCTTCAACCTCCACTAGTAGTGTTTGCAGGACAGATTCAGTCACCGATTATTCTCGTAGAATGACTCGCAAGGCAGCCTTAATTGATTTCACTTCTTGCTCCCATGTTCCGCCGAAGTGAGGGGCACTCGGTTGGTTATAGCGAAACTGGATCTGCTGTTTAGCCAGCTGTGTCTGAAGTTCAGGAGCCATTCGACTGAAGGTGTCCTTTAACTCGTGATCGCCTCCAGTGAAATTTGTGCCATTGTCACATAATAACTCGAAAGGCTTCCCTCTACGGGCTATAAAGCGTCGTAAAGAAAGGAGGAAGGCATCAGTGTCCAAGTGTTCGAGTAGATCAAGATGTAAACATCTGGTTGTTAAACACTTGTATAAAATCTTGGCGCCGGCCTATCTTTACATGAAAGGGCCCAAAGCAGTCTACGCCTGTGGAGTAGAATGGTGGTTTGAAGAGGCGTAACCTACAGAGTGGGAGGTCAGCCATCTGTGGGTTCTGTGGCTTGGCGCGCCAAAACTGGCAATCCTGACAGGAATGTTGGTGTTTGCGCACAGCTTCACGGCCTCTAAGCACCCAGAATCGATGGCGTAGCTCTGCTAGAACTCGCTCTGCACCAGGATGATGGAGTTGTTGATCTATGTCTTGAATGAGTAGCTTTGTGACCTGATGTTTAGGGTCTAAGACAATTGGGTGGATGGTATCGGAAGGCAGGGTTTCGATACGACGAAGTCGTCCACCCACTCTGATAAGACCAGTATCTTTATCATACTCTGGAGCAAGAGAGCTCAGGCGACTGTCTGTTGGAATGGACTGACCAGCTTTTAAAGCTCTGAATTCGTCTGGGAATGAATCAAGCTGTGCCTGTGCTAAGAGGAACTTCTCTGCCTGAATATATTTTGAGGCTTCACAAATGGCGTCAGTATTGGCCGCCCCATCACAGAACTTGACAGCAGCTTGAACTAGCTCCTTCCAGGTTCTGAACTGACTGAGGTCTGAAAGCACTGGACTAGGAACAGTGACTGCTCCAACAAAGAATGATCTTTTCATCTCACTCAGGTCAGGCTCAGCCCTTGTGCTGGGTATTAATGGCCACATATCCAGTGATTCAGTCAGAAAGGATGGTCCAGATCTCCATTGGTGAGAGCTTGCTAACTCTGTTAAAGTGAGACCTCTGGTGATATGGTCAGCTGGGTTTCGAGCGGAGTCAACATACCTTTATCTAGTAACATCTGTCAAAGTCTGAATCTCAGCTACTCGTGACCCCACAAACACCTTGTATCGGCATGACTCCAAAAATAACCAATGCAACACAGTAGTGGAATCAGTCCAATATGTAACTTGGTTTATGGGAAGGGTCAGTTCAGCCTGTATCACTTTGGCCATCTGGGATCCAGAAAGCGCAGCGCTCAGCTCGAGACGTGGCATGGATAGGCATTTACACGGGGCCACTCTAGATCGAGCTAGGACAAAAGTGACATGGACTTTCTCACTGTCGTTTGTGATCCGAAGATAGGCCACGGAACCATATACCTTCTCCGAGGCGTCAGAAAAGACATGCAACTCCCTAATGGTGGAAGGAGTGTCGGATTTGCCAGGAGCATAAGGTCGGGGGAATTGTACTTCGGTGATACTGGAAAGCTCTGCGACCCATGTGGACCATTTCTCACGCAGATGTAGGGGTTCGATAGGGTCATCCCAGCTAAGGTTGTGTTTCCAGAGATCCTGAATAAGAATCTTAGCCCTTGTGGTGAATGGTATGATAAAACCCAAAGGGTCGAATTGGCTTGCTAAAGTTTTATACAGATTTCTCATGGTGGGCTGAACAGGCTCTGCTAAGCGGCTCTTATACCCGAGGGTGTCATCAAGGCAATTCCATTGTAGGCCGAGAGTAGGTTCCTGCATGTCTGTGCCACTCTGAGACAACCAGCACTCACTACTAGCTGATCTGGCTTCCGATGGGAGATGCCTAAGGATGGATGGTATATTGCACGCCCACTGTCTGATCTCAAATCCTCCCTGTAACAAAGACTGACGCAATCCGTCTATTATGGCTCTGGCCTCACCTTGGTCAGGAGTGCTGTGAAGGCAGTTGTCGACGTAGAATGAGTTCTCCACAATTTCAGCTAAGCCAGCCATGGTGTCTTTGTGTTCCTGGGCATGATACTGAAGGGCATAAATGGCGCAGCACGGGCTGCAGGTCGTACCAAAGGGAAGTACCTGCCACTCATAGATGTCTGGGTCAGCTTCCCTATCCATATTCCTCCAGATGAATCGCAGCACCGACTTGTCACCAGGTAAGAGACGTACTTGGTGGAACATGCCTTTGTCCCCACTCACTGCAACGGCATGTTGCCTGAACCTCAGTATGACGCCTAGCAAAGATGAACCCAGTGTTGGCCCTGGAAGGAGTTGTTCATATAAGCTTTGACCATGGTACTGGAAGGAACAGTTGAAGACTATTCTGTCCTTCCCGTTATGATGCGGAATGAACCACGACTCTGCGGACTTGTCTGCCTCCTCTGGTGTTATCTTGGCAATGTAGCCTGTGGATTCAAGCTTTTGAATTTCAGAACAGTAAGTTTGAGCTTGCTCAGGATTCTTGGCCAGCTTTCTTTCTATGTTTCTGAGAGTGGGGAGCACAGCCTCTTTGCCTGCATGCAGCAAGGTGATAGGAGTACGCCTTAATAGCGGAGTAGCATATCGTTGGATACCATTCACGTCTATTCTGACAGTAGCAGACTGCAAGAGGTATAGCATTGTTGGTCTTGTTTTGATCTTGTGATCAACTTTTCATTGTATGGCAAGGTGTCAATTTGCCGCAAGTGCTCCACATGCTGATACAGCTCGTCACGTGTTGGGGCTGTCATAATATGAAGGCATTGTTGCTGGCCTTTAGGGGGCTGAATTGGACACATTGGGCCTTGCAATACCCAACCAAGCTTGGTACATATGGCAATAGGGCCACCCTCTGCTCCTCTACGCACTGGCTGAATAGGAGTCAGGAGGTGTGGCATATCAGACCCTATGAGGAGTAAGGGGCAGTCGTGGCCTAATGGATAGAGAGTCGGACTTGTAACCCAAAGGTCATGGGTTCGAGTCTCAGGTCCGGCAGGGATTGTCGGTGAGGGGAGTGAAGGTCCAGCGCTCTCCCCACCCTCAATACCATGATTGAGGTGAGACCCTTGAGCAAGGCACCGTACCCCCAACTGCTCCCCGGGCACCGCAGCAATGGCTCCCCACTGCTCCGGGTGTGTGTTCACGGTGTGTGTGTTCACTGCTGTGTGTGTGCGCACTTGGATGGGTTAAATGCAGAGCACAAATTCCGAGTATGGGTCACCATACTTGGCCACATGTCACTTCACTTTCACTTTTTCACACTTTCACTTTGTCCACGGGTTGTAGTGGTAGACCTTTCAGGTGGCGATATGCTTTCTGAAGAGCTGCCACAGGGTAATTATGTTCAGCAAGACATAGACCGGAAGCAGTAAAGGCATTACGAATGACATACCTCTCTGTTGGTTTGTTGATGGGAGAAACCTCCAAGGATACTGTGTACACTTCAAGTTTGGTATGACTTTGTTGGATGGTCTGTAGAGGGGGAACCTCTGGAGCTTCATGTAGCCCAAGCTGCTGAATTACTGGAGGAAGGATGATGGTTCTTTCAGAGCCGTCATCTAGGACAGCATGAGCTTCAATTGCTTGGCCACCACTGTACAAAAGAACTTTGACAACTTTAAGCATAACTTTCTGTGAGCGATTGGGCCTATCAAGATAGATCAGTGTGGATGGCAAACTCACCATAAGCACTGCTCGGGAAGTATCTTTGACAGACTCGTGTAAGACAGTAAGGTGCAATTCTTTGCAGACTTTGCAGGGCCGTTTAAGGTTACAGGAGTCCACTGGATGATTTCGGCCACATTTCCAACAACGTTTACCTTCTGTGATCCAGGTGATGATCTGTGTGGTGGTCAGCCTCTTGAATTTATCACAGGAGTTGAGATAATGATCTTGGTTGTCGCAATGAGGACAATAGGGCTTTGGCTTGGAGCTGACTTTCACCTGCGCAGGTTCAGAGGGCTTGGCAGTTTTCTCCGATGTCAGAAGTATAGGTGTCGACCGATCCCGATAAGGTGTGGTTCCCTTGCTCTTGCTATATGACTTGGTTGTGTCAGACTGAAACATGGCAGCAGCTCGACTAGAGATGCGCTTTGCTTGTGACTTTGTTTGTAACCAAGCTGCCAAGTCGGGGAGAGTGTATGTTCTATCTGTACCAGTCTGAAGAATGCCATGGCTTAGACAGTATTCTACAAAGCCGTCTCGGTAAGCGGGTGGCATCTTTCCCAGAAGGCGGTCTACATGAGAACCACACATAAGCTCATATCCGTTCTGACCCTCCAGAGTCCTTAACACGCCTACCAGGGATTGAACAGACAAGGCAAACGAATCAAATGCATTGGTATCACCCATTCTGAGCGGCGGAGTACTCATAATAGCACCTAATTCTGCTTGCACAAGCTGCCTTGGCTGGCCATACTTCTCCTGCAAAGCCTGCAATGCTGCGGTGTATGGTTGTGGGTGGTGCATATATGCCTTAGCCAACTGTTGAGCGCTAGCAAATTTCAGATGGCTCAGCAACACTTGATATTTGTACTGCTCGCTAATGTGAGTATGGTGGCTTAATAGATTGTCCAAGGCCAATTTTAACAAGGCAAAGTCACCTTCGGTGCCACTCTCAAACACTGGTAGTGTGGGACGAGGGATGCCATAAGCGGCTGCCATCAGAAGCTCTGTCCCGGGTTGAGGTAAGTAACCGGTTTGAGGAATAGATGCATGTGGATAGGGATGAGGGCCAATGGGTGTGTTATGTGATACTGTCACCCGCTGCTGTGTGGCTGAAAAGGGCTGAGTCTGACTCATAGGTGGGGATACCTGGCTTGATAACAGAGTATTCACATTTGAGGTTGATGCAATGGTTGCAACAGGGGGTACAGTCTGTGACACCAGTACGCTATCTGTGTGTGATGTCACTGCTGGTTGCATAGGGTTTAATGAGGGCAGTGGCAGTGAGACTGGGCTGGTCTGCTGTGGAACAGGTGACATGTTTTCCCCTGGATATGCGGCTTGTGGTCTCCCTTGGACTTGAGTGACTGCACACGGGAACAACTGTGCTGTGAGAGCTGGAACTTGTGTAGGGATAATCGCTTGTAATGTCAATGGAGGACTTTTATGTGTTGACTGAACTGTGCGCAAGTCCCTTAATGTGCTCTGTGCCTCTGGAACAGTCTGTGTGGCTTGCATCATGGAAGTTGAGGGGCAGGGAGACTGCTGAAATACAGGTGAGAGGGCTGAGCTGGCATGAGGGAACCGAGGTGGTGGCCCGGTTGTGTCAGGTGATGCTTGAGTCTCTGAATCAGTCAAACTTGTATCTTTGCTGAGTAGGGAACACACCAGCTTGGCCACTTCTAGATCAGTTTCTGCTTTTTTCAGCTTGCGCCGTCGTTCTAACTGATTAGATAAGGCCTCCTTAGCCATAAGAGCCTCTTCCTGAGCCTGCTGAGCCTCTTTAGCTTGGGTTTGCAGTCTCTGATATTCCTTTTCTGCCAGTGTGTCCTCCTCTATTTGGTGAAGTAGCTCGTCATACTGCCGCGGTTTGATTCTCTCCTCCACTATGGCTGCCTGACTGCTTGTGAGGGCAGAAGTAGCTGGCACACCAGATATAATGGAATGACAACTGGATCTGGAATGAGAGCTGGCTTTACTGTGGGACGTTTTCCTCGATTGGCTCTTATGTTGGCTGTGACAGCGAGAAGAAGCGATTGGAGGAGGGTCCACTGGAGGTATGTAGCCAACCTCATAGTCACCCAGATGAGAAGGCAGTTTACTCTGTCTTTAGGGTCTATCCACAGTCTCTGATGCATCGCTAGCTGCAGTGTCCATATTGTATGCTGTTGCCAGATCCGGCTCGAAGGACCAATTTATGTAGGGAAGCACTTCCCAACATCTATTTTAAATCATGGATCTGATGGCGGACAAAAATGGACAATGATTCCGATAAGAGAATCAGGCACAGGAGAAGTATATCCTCTTCAAACTTCTCTTTAATAGCACTTGTCAGGCAGTCAGTAATATCTGTTTACAATATAATTGTGTGGAGTTATGAAAAGTTATGTTGTGGTCTGTAAAACAATAAATGAATATAATATGAATACAATATCTCAAGTCTCAAGTCTCAATTTATTTATAAAGCACAATTAAAAACAACTACAGTTGACCAATGTGCTGTACAATGATATAATAGACTTATAAAAACATGTATACAAACCAAGCAAACATCAGACAACAAACAACATCATAAGTCATAGTCATAGGCCTTAGTGAAAAAATAAGTTTTTAACTTTGATTTGAAAATATGCAATGTTGGTGCATTTCTAATATGGATCGGTAACGTGTTCCAAAGTTTAGGTGCGGCTATGGCAAAAGCTCTATCACCCCTAGATTTTAGTCTAGACTTTGGAACCGTTAACATACTCTGGTTGGCGGACCTAAGAGTTCTTTCCGGACGATATTCACATAACAGATCTGAGAGATAAAGGGGAGCGAGGCCATTTAAACATTTAAAAACACGCAAAAGCACTTTATAATCGATTCTAAAGCGAACTGGGAGCCAATGTAATGACATTAACACAGGAGTAATATGTTCGTGTTTACGAACACCGGTTAAAAGACGTGCAGCCGCATTTTGGACCATTTGTAGTCTAGAAATTAAAGAACTGTTTATTCCCAAATATAGGGAATTACAATAATCAATCCTAGAGGAAATAAAAGCATGAATTGCAATTTCAAATTGCTTAAAAGAAAGGAAGGTCTTTACTTTAGCCAACATTCTTAAGTGGTAAAAACTAGATTTAACAACTAAATTTATTTGCCTATCAAATTTAAGTGCACTGTCAAAAAAGACACCCAAGTTTTTTACACCTGATTTAACTGAACAGGATAAAACACCAGAAATTCCATGAGAAATGTTTGGGACTTCAGAAGAGCCAAACACAATGATCTCCGTTTTACTCTCGTTTAGATTTAAGAAATTCAAAGACATCCAGGCTTTGACGTCAGAAAGGCAGGCACTGAGGGAGTCAACACCATTTCTATGCTTCAAAGGCAAGTAAAGTTGAGTATCATCTGCATAGCAGTAATAGTACAAGCCATGCTTTCCAAAAATAGAGGCTAAAGGAAGCATATATAATGAAAACAGTAAAGGGGCCAAAATAGAGCCTTGGGGGACCCCACAGGTCAGGGGGACTTCTCCAGAATAATAGCCTCCAATATTGATTGAAAAGCTTCTATTTTTGAGATATGACTGAAACCAACTTAATGCAGTTCCTCTAATGCCCACAACTTGTTCTAAACGAGTAAGCAAGACCTCATGGTCCACTGTATCAAATGCTGCACTTAAATCTAATAGTACCAGCACAACAGAGTCACCTGAGTCAGTGGCCACTAAAATATCATTTAAAACTTTTACAAGTGCTGTCTCTGTAGAATGAAACTTTCTAAAACCTGATTGGAAAACATCAAAAATCTTATTGTCATTCAAAAATCTCTGCAGCTGGTGAAAAACCACTTTCTCAAATTTTGGAGAAAAAAGAAATATTAGAGATGGGCCTAAAATTAGATAAAACTGATGGATCCAAATTTGGACTTTTTAAAAGAGGTTTAACAATTGCATGCTTCAAACAGTCAGGCACAATTCCTGATTCCAGGCATTTATTAATAAAAACCAGAAAGACAGGACCAACTACATCAAAAACCTCTTTAAAAAGACGAGGAGACATGATATCACATGGAGACCCACATGGTTTCAGCTGATTAACAATCTCATGTAAAAAAGAAAAGGAAACAGTACTGAACTGGCTAAAGGTAGCACTGGGATTTGAACAAACAGCAGGATCATAAGTAGCAGGCCTGATGTTTTGCCTAATTTTCCTTATCTTCTCTACAAAAAAATTACAAAAACTCTCGCACATATCAACCGTTTCAAAAAGGTAGTTAGAAACAGGAGGATTCACAACCGCATTTATAGTATTGAAGAGCATTCTTGGTCTGTGAACATTCTTATCAATGAGCTCAGATAAATACCTAGACTTTGCCGTTCTTACAGCTTTCTGGTATTGAGACAAAGAAGACCTTAAGATTTCATATGAAATCTGGAGCTTATCCTTCTTCCACCTCCTTTCTGCTTGTCTGCAAGTCTGTCTAAGAGCACGTGTTGCATCATTTAACCAGGGCACAGGTTTAGGTTTAGATTTTTTAAGCTGCAGAGGAGCTACAGAGTCCAAGATATTAGTGCATACATCATTAAACCAATGTATAAGCTCTTCGGCACTTTGATCACATGAAAAAGGGGACAGAGATTGAGATAACTCGTTGAACATTAAAGAGAAGGCATCTCTAGTGGTGGAAGATATTATACGAGTCATACAGGCAGGTTTACATGATTTAGCAACAGGAGAGGACAGAGGAACAGTAAATAAAACAGGTTTATGATCTGAAAAACTGCAATCTCCAACTTCAATGTCCAGTACGGAAAAACCACGAGACAACACAAGATCAAGTGTATGACCATGTGAATGAGTGGGACTTTTCACCAGTTGAACCAGATCAAATGAGTCTATAAGGCTAATGAAGTCCTTGGCCAACAAATTAGAGGGACAGCACACATGAACATTAAAATCTCCAAGGATTAAAAACCTATCAAAGTTAGTAATAATACCACTTAAAAACTCAGAAAAATCAACAAGGAAATCTTTGAGGTTTTGGGGGTCGATAAATCAATGCAATCACCAATGGATTGACAGAACCCAGAACCAGGAGTTGAAGTTCAAAGCTGTGATACGCATCTGTCTTAAGACGACAAGAAAAGTTCTCTTTAAAAATAGTCGCCAATCCTCCTCCCCTTCTCACAGTTCGCGGGGAATTTAAAAATGTGCAGTTGCTTGGTAACAATTCAGAAAACGGACTCACATCCCCAGCAGTGAACCAGGTTTCCGTAACAAATAGAAAGTCCAGAGAATGTGAAGTGAAGAAGTCATTAAGAATAAAAGTCTTATTTACAGCTGATCTTGCATTGACTAAAGCCATTCTTACCCGCACCGGGCCATCCCCCGCCGCCTGTGTAGTCCGACACAGCGAGCGGAGATTGTGCACACGCACACCGCCACGACGAAGACGAGGCGAACGGGGCTGGGGCAGCTGAGCAATGGCAGCTGGTAAAGCTGGTATAATCCAAGAACAGACAGGATCCGATGGACGCCATACGACAAAGCGTCTATAATCCACATCATGATTTGGGATGACCAAACAAGATCTAAACCCTCTTTTTGCTGCCAGCAAGAGTTTGATCTTGACAGCTACGCCTCCTCGTTTCCCCCGTCTTTTCCGTCGTCTTTTCACAGGCACGGAGCACGGAGTTCGGCGTAAACTTGAAGGTAGGGACGCCAGCCAGGGAGGGGGAGAATAATTTGAGCCTCTCTGACTTTGGTTAAATAAGGCATCCGTAGAGATTTGCAAATTTAAAAGTGTTTGACGGTCATATACTATAAGCGGTGAAACGGCTCGAAATAAAAAACAAAAACACAATAAAATAAACAAACTAAAAGACACAGAGGGGAGCAGACGGCAGGCCACACACAATGGCGCCATCTTCATAGTAATAAGTAATATGCAATATTTCTGTACAAATATCTCAAAGTATCAATAACTGATTAAAATAGTCATTACAAATGAATACTCAACTGTCAGGTAATATATGAACCTTATATAAGAAGATAAACTTCAATACATGGCATGACGCAGCATATAATAACAAGGCACGTGTTAACTCAACGTGATCATACTGATGCGGCTAACAAGATTAGCGTCTATCTTCGATCGCGCCGCGATCAACATTTGCATATCTCAAACATTCGCCAAACATCTGACATTTACAATAACAACTACAGAGTGTTGACTAAATAATATTCACATGATTACTCACAGTTTTGCATGAACGCACAACACTGAACAATATCGGGAAGAGCGCGGCTGGAGCTGGCTCTCTCATCAGTCTGTTGGAAGTAGCAACTCTCATATCAGTCCATCAGAAACCGCTGTGTATTTTCCGTTCCGGGATGGGCTTTCTGACACTAATCATTAAAAAAATATTTTTTTTTGATTTCTAGAAATCATCTCATGACACCTTCCTCGATGTCTCGCGACCCCCCCCAAGGGTTCCCGCCCCCCACTTTGGGAACCACTGCTTTAGGTAGACTGCATTTTAAAGGGCATATTGCAGGTTAGAGCTTCAGTGATTCAATGTATGGAAAAATAATGTATGAAATAGATTTTCTTGAAAAAACACGTATAAATACGTTAAATAGGCTTCTGGAGTCGTTTTTTGTGAGAGAATTTTACTTCCGCATCTGAAAAATGCCAAATCGGAAGTGACGTAACTCAAGGGAGTGCGCTCAATATAAACAATAGGAAAACAATGGATCGCAATGACAGTTCGGACGCTGAGGAAATTGTAAATGTTTATTCATACTCGTATAACTAACCACAGTCATACATTAGACCACATATTGACCACATTAGCCTGCTATGTGGTCAAGAGAGCAGGACAGGCCAGAATTAGACAGAATAACGGTCAAAAGAGACAAATTGAGCTGTTGTGTGAAGAGAACCAGTGGAGAACAGGGCAGCGAACGATGTTAGCTTAGCTAACGATATGTGCTCAGATCACAATATTGTACAGATTATTATCATGAATCAGGCAATAGCAAAGCTATTGGTCATCTAGGAGTAGGTTAACGTTATTGATTACTAATAACAGAATCTAATAAACCTTGATCAGGCGTATATCACACGCGTTAATATCCGTCCACACTAAAGTTACGTGATATAGCGGTTTCTCATCACGACTGATTTGGTAGTTAGCAAATGAAATAATAATAAAAAGACTTACGGTGCATAATTTACGTGTTCATCGAGCTGCATCTCTGACGGATCCGTGATCATGTCTCCCGCCGGAGGCCGAACATAAAGTGTTACTGTATGTGTTTCATGTAATGTTATCCTTTATTCATTAATTCTGTGTTAGGAGTTTATTCCGTACCGATCACTGATAGTGTGAGGATGTATATGACGCCATGATTATGTAGTTGTGTGAACTTGAATGTAAATATACGTTTACAGTATATACATGGCATGAATGAAATTGGAGTAACGTTATTTACATTACCAGCACATCATTTAAAACTGTTTTGTGTGAGACTGTATGTGTACATCATTTGTATTCATCAGTGTTGAAATTGATTCAAGTAAAAACGGTGAAGAAGCATCGCGTGTGTAAGTTCATCATATCGCCGGGATGATAATCCTCTGGTCTATAATGAACGCGTTTTTCGAAGCAGATGCAGAAGTGAAGTCCGTCTCTTCACCTGCACAAAACGTCCTTTTTCTTGTTAGTAAACCTCTGGACTCGATGTCCTGACAGGCTGGAGTTTGTGCAACCTCAACAAACACAATCATTTACCATTTCGATGATAAATAGAATACAAAAACTACCGAAAACACACTGATTCACGACCGCTGTTGCTGAATACCACCTACTCTGCACTGAATCAACACAGAGCTTGGCGAACGACTCCCTTGAGTGACGTAAAATGACGCGACGCTGTTTTTTACAGAGACCGTCACTTTATTTACCAAATTCATGCCCTTATGTCCTGCAAAACAATTTTAAACCACGCAGTACCTTTTTATATGGTATTTTTGTACAAGGTTATATATTCATCTCGAAAAAAATGTTTAACCTGCAATATGCACTTTAACTAAAGTGGATCATCTACAGCAGTGGTTCCCAAACTGGGGTACGCATACCCTTGGGGGTGTGTGAGGTGACAAAAGGGGTACACAAACAAAATGCTGAGTCTTGCCGTTCATTTAGTTCTACCCTACCTTAAAATAATATTAAAACAAAGCATGTTTTTCTAATTGGCAAAAAAACGTAATTACACGACATCCAATCAAATGAAATCTTTTGTGGTGAAAACTGACTGTACCCACACAAGCGGTCTGCATATGACCGATTGCATGCAGAATAGTGGTTCAACGGATCACAGAACTCATGGTTCGTATCACTTTACAGTTATATTTAGGTACAGAAATGTAATTATTAAATGTAAAATAATACTATGTTCACTGTATAAACTTAAAATAGATTAATCTTTGTTAAAGCTGTGTTTTGTTGTTTGATTAACATCAATGATGGCAACAGCAGGTTGCTGTTCATTGGCTGCGGTCACTTTAAGACCCCGCGCATGAATCCAAAATAATGATGCACATCTGATTACTTTCTCAACTCTCCATGTTTACTTAAGACGCAACCGACTGTGTTTATGAGAATATTTTGTGATGGGTATTTTAACATAATTTTGTGTGTATGTGTCCATCCAAGTGCAAGGAGACGCAACAGAGGAATCAATTTGGAGTTTGCACGCTATCTGAAACGTGCCTCTCTGTGTCCACGTGCTTTGTGTGTGTGTGGCTACCGCATTTAATTGTCCTCTGCCTCTTCCAGTACTGGAATGGTTTAAAATCTATTGAATGTGTAAACTAGCAAGACAAAAACATGTGCAAATAATAACCTTTCACTCTATGGTTGTTAAACTTGCAATTAATCCATGAATCACCTGCATGCTGAACTGTGGAGCCTGGTCCATACGAATCATGATCCATTTAACCCTTAGTGCAGAGTATTGCTGCCTCAGCAAATCGCACTACATTACTGCTGTTCTCGACAATGCACCTTTGTGAAAGTGGGGATTTAGCACTTACTCACATGAACAATAAATATATACACAGAGTGGATTGAGATCGATTTAAGACTCAAACTTTCTTCGATACAAATTACATACCCTGTGTAAGTTCTTGTTTTTAAATGTTGAAAACGAGCAAGTATGCAATTCTTCCCAAATATACACGATTGCAAATGTGACATTGATTATTATACAAGTCAACAAAGAAAATGTGCATTTTAAACAGCACTGTCAGTATTTACTAAAGTCACATTGGTGTTTTGTGAACAATTCTGCAGCTTTGAACGAATCATGAGAGTCAATCATTCAATGATTAATTCATAAATACAGCTAGTTGCTTCATTACTGAATGAATGACTCTGACTCACTCATTAAGACAGTGACTTACCGCCACCTACTGGCGATTTTAGTTAATATTTAAAAGTCTCAGTTTTTACCATCATTGCATATTTCTCTATTGAACTTTTTTATTTTTTTATTTAAAACATTTTATAAAGTTATTCATAAAGGTAAAAAAAGGAAATACTCTGGAAAATCAAATTAGGGAGCAAATATTGTCCTTTAATGGAAATTTATGACTGCAGTCTAATGGAAGAGAGGGGGTACGCCGAATGATGGTAAACCTCTCAGGGGGTATGCCACTCTAAAAAGTTTGGGAACCACTGATCTACAGAATCAGTTCTTCAGTATCATCTTCTGCTAGGTTCCAGGCCATGTTGGACTTTTTGGAAATGATCGAGCTGATGCAGCTGCAGAGGAGGCTTTTACAACATTTTTATAGGGAAAAGTGTAAATACTCTTTACTCTCTACTCATTAAATGTACCATACTGAACTGACAGACAGCTTCAGTGATTATGAAAGGAATGCTCTTTACTTGCTTTTTGTTTTTCATGAGACCTTTCAAGCAAGTAGAAAGCTTTTTTGAAGTTAGTTCATTTAAGGACTTAGTAAGATTTTGCCTGAAAAGGTTTTAGAGTTGTTTTTTTATCATATGTTAATTTAAAAACTCTTAACTCACACATATCTATAAATATTTCTGTCATGACAACTCTAGGAGTGTTTGGCATCGTAATGGGTATGACAATGTTGATATGTTTGGTCTTGGCGGAATAGATTTGCTACGCTGCTGCTTCTTTTATTGCTGCTGCTGCTGCTGTTGATTATTGCAGCTGCAGAGCAAGTACGGGACTACTGCCAATACTTTCACGACACGCTGCTGTGAGCAAGTAAGACATGCTGCTGCTGTACAATATAGCATACATGAATTACCCATAGCAGATCTATACAGGTGGAGCTGGGGAAAGTGGAGGTTTTCTGAAAGCATGCTGCACTGCTAAGGCAAATGTTACTCATGTATTTGAAGATTGAGCATGTGAGCTCATTGGCTACTGATACAGCAGGAACCAATCATCTGTGTCCTATGGATAATGATGTAATTACGAGCAGGTTGAGTTAAGGACCTATTTGCCTGCGCATCTAGAGTTTAATGACAGAACTTTGTATTTCTGTCATGACAACTCTCTGAGTGTTTGGCATGGTAATGGGTATGCCATTGTTAATATGTTTGGTCTTGATGGTTTAGATATGCTACGCTGCTGCTGCTTTTATTGCTGCTGCAGAGCAAGTATGGGACTTTCTACTGCCAATACATACATGCTGCTGTGAGCAAGTAAGACATGCTGCTGCTCTACAATATAGCGCACATGATTTACCCCCCAAAAGAGCAGGCGACATGATATTCGAACAATGCAAGCCAAGTGTACTGTATGTCAGAAAATCCCCCATCACGCAGAATGGCTTAACTCTAGTGGCCTATGACAATGTGTGCCTAAGCCAAAAAGCTCAAACATATCTAATTAGAACGCACATTATGTGTGGCTTTAAAAATGGTAACACGTTGCAGGCTAATAAAGATTAGAAAAGAAACCTCCCACAACCACCTGAGCAAATAAGTAGTATAATTATTTAGCATAATTTGATAATCGTCATTGTCAAACCCTCTATACTCCCATTGTAAAAGTGGAGGTCATTTGGACAACAGAAAAATGAGCACAACTCTAGGGCTGCACGATTAATCGTAATCGAATCAAAATCGCGATTTGGCTTAGTGCGATTATGACATTGCAAAGGCTGCGATTTTTAATTATATAAATATGTACACAGCGGGTTAGTGAAGAGCTGCTCTGTGATCAGTAGTAAATGATGCTCCATCTGAGAGCACTGCATTAGAAAAAGCAACACACATCAAATATACAAACTTTCAAAACATGAGAAGCCTTTTTGAACTTCTTTTCTAACAAAAGACTACATTTAATGTGTTTTTACTCCAAACTCACTTTATAACGTCAGTTGAGTGTTTGAAATAGCATTTTGATTAGCATTGGATTATAAATATACTTTATTATTATGGAAATACCCGAGAAGGCTTGAAGAAAACATAAACCATGTATTGTTGTAGTCGTCTGTTTATTTTATTCATGTTTAATCAATCAAAGCGTTTCTACCTTCTTTTTATTCAGTCACAGCGATAGCATGATGTCCATTGGGGATTTCCTGGAACAGCGTTTGTTATATTGCGTATATTTGGAGTATCTGTTCAAGGGCGCCCTACGACGTCCAGTATGAAACAGCATTGTTGCTAATCCTATTTAGGGTAAAAATAGGAAAAATAATTCCTCTCTCTAAAATATTATAATATTATAATATAATATATGATAATAAATCCTTAGACCTTTCTAATGATTTATAGACATACTGCTTGCATGTAAACCGGTAACCCCACATTTTGTCATACAAGTTTTAAATATTATTTTCCAATTATTATAGTTGTATTTATTATTAAATACTAATGCTAAATACTTTAATAATTAATCCATGAATCAGCCACACTGCCCACTGCTGCAAAACACACCGCACATAGAAAACACCTAATGTTATCGAGTGCAAACACAGATACACTGTGGAGCATTTGCCAAAATGATATTTTTAAGCAGGCACGTGCACACATAGACATATAAAAGGGGGCTTGAGCACTTGCCCTTTTTCTTCCTCGAGAGAAAGTGCCCTTTTTTCTGGGGTGTTTTTTTTTTTTTTTTTAATAAATGAATATGTATTCCTGTTTGCGCACAGCTTCCCTGTCAAACGTGAAATTTTTGGCTATTTAAGGGTGAGATTATTTATACGTTTAACGCCGCGTTAATAATTTGACCACCAGCAAAGCATCTGCCTGATTTGATACTAATGCAATTTGTTATATTATAATTTCAATTATTTGTGCTCTGCATTGCGCTTTTTAACCATGGTAAAGATATCTGTAGGGCTGTCAATACCGGAAGAGGAGCATTCCACGGACACAAATCCATGAACCGCATTATTACAGGTTTTCTAAGGATGCACAAAAAAAAACATTTAAAAATCATAATACAGCATTGCATAATATTATCATTCTTAATTCTATGCTTACACAGGAGAATACATCAAAAGTTTAAACCCTCACTCTGAGTGTGCATGTTTTGATGTCCACATATACTTGTTGGAGAAATTACAATGGCTGTATATTATTATTACTTAACTAATATTATATATTTTTTTATGCTGGCTGGCCAAAAACAAGGATTTGATCGTGCTGTGTAACAACAACAATCACCAGGCATTTTTGGCGCCCTCTGCAGGCATTTGCTATAATATATTTTATGTACTTGAATATTTCAGGGGAAAACACTCTTGATGTGTTTAAATATGCAGAATAGCTTGTTTTGGTTAATTTAGAAGAAATCTACAGATGCAAACAGACAGAGGGTAGAAGGCTTAAAACAAACTCCATCTAAAAGTGTATTTTGGAAGTTCTCTTTCCATTAGAGTAAAAGATGACATGGAAGTAAAAATAGACCAAAATAACACCAAAAGAATTCAAACGATTTATTGATTTGTGCAAAATAAACAAATTATTAGTGAAAATATGTCCCTCTCCTAGGTGCAGTCATTTATTCTAAATATATATATATAT